>JAODJU010000046.1:2346568-2358445 GCA_026776725.1 Gnathonemus echidnorhynchus
CCACAGTACAGGAGGGGATGCCCCCCCCCACCAAAATCAACCGAACCTCCTCAATGGGATGATAGATGTATTTGAGGTCTCTGTGGAAACAGCTATCTCCAGATCCCTGAGCCATTCCTGCCCTGACAGTCTGTATACATTCCTCCCCATGAACCTCTTCCCTTTCCCCAAGAGTGACCCCCCCCAGCAAAAACCCTCTATACACATACAAAATGACGTGCCCCCACTCCATCACTGATCGCTCATCAGCTACCCTAACCACCCCCCTAACAAAGATTGCCCACCAAGTCTCCATTTGGATACTGGCTCCTTACAACACTCACAGAAATGCAGCCGCCATTTCCAGCCCCCCCCCCACCCCCCGGTCATATTTCACTACTGTTCACAAGTCATAAAATTTGGTTCACTGTATGTTCATGGCCCGTGACGGAGAGCTTACATCCACATCAGGCAGAACGGACGCCTTGCCGCCATCACCATAGCAACCCTGAGGCCCCCGACTTTGCCAAGGACGCGGAAACCCGATCATCTGTGCAGCAAGTATTGAACTCGCGAGTGTTTGCCAAACTACATCAGGATCTGCAGAGTTCCGTTGATTTATGGTGACCACAATCAGGGCTGAACCAAAACAAGGCATTAGGTGACTTTCAACCAAATATTCAGGGCTAAGTGCTTTTGTGGCCATGCCAAGTCATAGTGTGAGAGAAAATGACTAAAATGTTTATTAAATGTCATCCTACTGGCTCTGGTGTTCTACAGAGGCCAATAACTTTGCATAGTTATTCAACTTATCTAGGGAATTGCTAGAGGAAGTAACAATGACTTTTCTTTTGAGCATAAACATGACTTGGTGGATTTATTATCTCCCTGAGTTGATCCAATTGATCCCTATTCGATGATTGTATCACTCAGGCTATATTACACAGGATATATGTTACCATGGAGACAATAGAACCTAGAAGTTCTCACACATTGTAAAGCATACTTCCTTTATAGAGTAGATGCCATTTAGCCATGGCAACGGAATACTAATGACTTCTAATCTTACAGTGCTGTGACATACTGTATTTATACACCTGGGCTTATTCTAGAACCCTCAGGACAGTATAACTATTGGAAAAAAAACCACAGTGAATTACACTAATTACTTTTTCACATACAGTGGTATTCAGATCAACACTCCAAAGTCTATAGTAGGCGTACTCTAAAATTTCCTCGCTAAACAGTTAATGTTCCCCAAGCTTACGGCGTCTACTCCGATGTCCGTTCCAGGTTAATCTCTTGGGAAGGGTCTTGTTAAAAAAAAAAAATTAAAAATTAGCTGTCACTAAATTCCCATGTGAAGAGTAAAAAGGTAAAACTGAATGAATATGTATCTCTTTAGAATACATGTTCTAGTGCATTCTACAATGGAAGCCCCCCTCTCAGGAAAACTCAATGTTCCTAAAACCCACAAAATATAAGGCAGATGAAGTCATAGCGACAAGCCATACCAATGAGTAAGTGTCTATCAGCTAAAAGCCTGGCAGATTAAGAATAAGCGAAGCAAAAAAAAAAGTATTTGTCCATGATAAAGATTACTTATTACTGAATATGTACCTAGATTATTATTTAATGTAATACTCTCACATCAGTTCTATCCATCATGAAGGTAGCAAATGTCAATAAATGTGAATTTAAAAAAGCTGTCATTTTGACAACGCAGGTAGAAAAAATTCCTTGGCTCAATGAGATTGAAAAGTCGATACTCTTTAAGATATACTCCAACTAGATGCCTGTTATGTTTAGCTCAATTTGTGCGCATCTCATCCATTCACTTATACAACAACAAAAGCCAATATACTGTCTACCTTAAGAGATCTCTTTCATCCACTTCTTTAATATTTACATTTTCATTTACTCCATGTGCGTTATTTAATGCCAGCATCCACGTGCTTCCGTTCCCAATACACTCGTTTAATAGAACTTGCTTCATTGCTGGAATTTCTTTACGTGTGTCCAAAAATATGTTGAACTTCAAATAAATCCCTTCAGCAGCGGCATCAGTATTCCCATCAAAAGAGAACATTCTCGGGTATGCTGTAAATGTTTCAGCAGCTCATGAATAAACTTATTTTATTCCTCTTGTAAATTTGAATTAATAATATTGGTAATACGTTGTTATTTTAAGCCGCGTGTTAAGGTTGTATTTGAACGTTATAGATAGAAAGTACTGGGTAACTGCATTTAACGATGTTTTAGTTTTCTTTCTTCTGTTGGTGAACTGGGCCTGAGTGTAGAGTTTGGTTTTCCCAGAAGAGGGGGTTCGTCCCCACAAGTGCGGGCCACGCAGGGATCTCGCCACTGCGCGTGCTCGTACACAAACGCTAACACTAACATTTAATATCACTCCCAATGCAGACATATGCCAAACATAACGTTTAATTTATGCCATTTTTTTTTAGTTTTTAAGAATATCTTGTTCAAAAAGTGCACTTCTATTTAAATTGACGCATTGTTGGGTTGATGTAACAGGCTGACGTTTTACAACGAGATTGATAACACTTCACAGCATTCCTACATGTGATAATTCTTTTCGGTATGTTACACTTAATCTGCTGAAAATAATACTGTAACACGCAGGGACGGACGAAGAAGTTATATTTCACTTAGTCTTGCATTTTCAGAAAAATCTCCCATGTAACTTGTTCGGTTATGAAACGTCGCAGTTTATACAGTAAGTTTATTTGACATTAGTCAAGTTGATAAACGCGTGTTCCTCTCCTGACTGTCGTAATGAATTTCTTCTCGTTTAAACAATCGACAATTACGTGTGTGTGATTAGATCATTTGGAAAGGCCTCGCGGTATTGTAAACAGTCTAAAAGTGCAAGCTTGTCAGCGGCACTTTGCTCTGGTTAAGCGGAGTTAAACTTTCCTCTGCGCTGTATTTTGCATTGCAAAAGGCGTTTGTTAGAACTGACGTCACTAAGTCTAAATGGAAAAGAAATCATTAGGAAAAGCGTTACCTATATAGGATTTCGGCGTTAATTAATGGTGGGTTATATATTATTGTATGATATCCTGAACGAACAGTAACCAGACTGGCGGATTATGACTCACGTCTTCACAAAAGGGGCTACCTCTGTCTCTGGATATTTCCTCTCCAAAAGTATGAACAGCACCCAGTGTACCAAGCTTAATAGACCCTAAATCACGCTTGCTAACTTATTAGCTTTATCTAGACATTTCCCGCCAGCTTACGTGCAGCGAGACATTTCGTGCCGACAAGTATGTAACTAATTAAATTGTTTTTAAAATGTATTTTGTGGAATGCCTAGCAGTGTGACTGGAGCTCTCTAAGCTGGTACAAACTAATGTAAATATATATACTGCACATCGTAACTATTAAATGTAGGCTATATGTGCCACTTGTGTTTTCTAACCATGTTAATTTTTGTATCATGTAATTGTAATAAACGATCCCGAAATTAAGGAATGGTGCGATTAAATTGTGTGTGTGTGTGTGTATCCCTACTATTCGCAGAAGCTCGCTCTATATTATATTTTTCGCTCTATAATTCCTATCATTAGGTTTTTTGATACTTGAATTCAAGGTGAACTTTTAATTTTAATCCGTGGTACCGATAAGGTGGTAAGTCATAATTAGTCCAGTTTAAATATGGCAACTTCACAGCAGTCTTCGCCGTCTCTTTCTAAAACGGTGACATGCCGCCAGCGAACTGTAGGGGGCGGTAATAGCCACATGCTGGAAAAAATCTCCCTCGCTCCCAGCTGCGTTTCCCTCAACCACATCCCATAGAAGCTGGGCTGAAACCCATCCGCTATAAATCACCCGCTGCTCTTGGAGCTGCTCTGCTCCTGCCTTTTAACCGCAGAATGGCCTTCTAACCATACTCCACATAACAGCGAATAATGAGCCAGTCATACTCACAGTACAGTACAGTGCAAAGCGCAAGTGAGGTCAATCTCACCCATAAATTCAGAGTCCTTAAGATAAAGATATACTCTTGTTCTGAACAGCCATTGTTTGTGTCCAGTGCAGTCGGTGTATTGATTTTGTTTCCGTGACAATTTGTCTTCTCGTGATGCTTATGGGAAATATGACAGTATATTTTATGCAGTTGAACAAGCTGTCAGATTGTCAGAGACAGAAAATTCTTATTACACCTCAGCAGATTTTCTTACATCTGTTCCACGCACCCCTGGGGTGGACTTAATTGCAGGTGTGGTAAATTTCCACGGTATGTAGTAAACGCTTAATCTTAGCCTGGCGACCATTTTTCACTTGCTGGAAAGCAGAAACGAAGGAGATGAGTTTTTTTACTTTTTTTTTTAAAGGAGGGAGAGTGAAAAACGTAGGATTTTCCAAAACATCTTTTAACGAAAAGTAAATGTACTACATCTTGCTACAACTGACGAAACTTGCACGACCGTATGATAAACCAAGTGGCCAATCAGGGCGCAGCACGTAGGCCACATGGTCACGGAGGTTTGGGGGGATTCCATCATTAAAACAATTAAGTCATCAGAGGCATGGAATGATCATTGCAGAGCTGATTTACACATGCTCTGAATCCTAATAGCCTGCATCAAAGTGGATTGGCTTGTATAATTAGAATGGTATGAAACCATGAATCTAAATAAACAAATTAATCAAGCAGTAGGCCTATAGATTTTAAAAGAAACAACAGAATTATTAAATTAACCTGTCTTTTATTTCATAACCGGATCGTATCGGATCATGTGATGACAGAAAGCAAAATTCACAGCTTTTTAATTTAAATATATATATATATATATTTGGAAATCCTTTGTCTTTCTGTGGTAGCCATGTTTTTTCCATATTTACCCGAAAGCACAATATGGTAGGTGGTCAGGCAAGCGTCACAGAGCGGTGATGTGTGTGGTGAGCGGGGGCGCCCTGTGCGTGAACCCTGAGCGCCAGGCTCCTCTTGACAGATGGAGGGGCCACGCGATGCCCCCCCCCCATGTCGCCCCGCTCCGCTTCAGTTGCCCAGCTGCATGCTCGTCCTTCAGATCGGCACAGAGGTCATGTGACCACGGTGCAGCCCGCGGGCCGAGGCCTGGATGAACCTGCGAAGCGTTTCATTACTGGCAAAGGCAGCAGTGAAAATCCCCTTCAAAGACATGTCAGAAGGTGAGGCTGTCAAAATAATGAACATTTAATGACCCTGAAGGTTTACTTGGTATATATGAGGATGCCCAGATCAAGAATACGCAGCTGGTTTGGAAAACCCCCTCATCACTGCACCTAACAACCACCAAATCTGAATGCAGCTCCAGCACTGCACTTGGTAACTGCCCAGTTTGGCCACATTGCCCAGTGCCATGTCAGATGTGGCCCCTGTCAGGCTCCCACTCTGCAGCACTGCATTCAGTCACCTGGGTCCACTGTCAGTACAACATCCGCAAAGTAATTTCACTGCGCTTCCGGAACTTACTCACATGCGTATCCATGCTCAAATGCCAGCCGCTTATAAAAATGAGAAATAAAGCTTCGTGTTCCTGTGCCGATGAGCTATTATAGCCTCACATTGTGTGCTCTGTGGAAATATCACTGATGCAAAAAGCCAGAAGCAGGTTCACCATGAAGAGGAAACAATGTGTCTGTCTGCATTTACATTTACTGGTGTCAGATGTGTTTTGGCCTGAATATCATTCCTTTATACAATGACATTTAAAAGTTCAAGTTATAAACTAGCATAGGTAAGCGAGTAATGAAGAACAGTATCTTCATGTCACCTTATTTTAGTTTTTCAGAGAAAACACTGGACTGCTGTCTACGAGACAAGGTGACTTTGTGTGCCTGACAATAAATACTTCATAAGGTAAAAATATTTAGGTGTACTTTCAGTTGCATGGGTGCTGAAAATATACAGGTTGTTTTGTTTGCGTTGCACAAGATTGGCTGTAGAGTAAATGTGGACGTGTGTTTATTTTGTGCTTGAATGGCTTTTAAACTCTTCTGAGCAGCAGAATGCTGTTGATCTCTTCTGCCTCTCCTGTCTATTTCTATTCAGCAGTCCCCGGTGATATTTAAACAGTGCGCAGCACGCAGCAAAGCATACAGGCAGGCGATGAGGTCATTCTTCAAATTAGGTGTTGAGTATGACCACTAGGGGCGCTGCCGCTCAGCGAACGCCAATCCAGCAGTCTGGTTTCTGTAGAAGGTATGTCGGACAGGCAGCTTGGAAAGGCAGACCTTCACCATGACAACCAACAAAGAAACATTTCCCTGGTTGTGCTCACTTGTGCTGATTCAGATGACAGATGTTATTCGCTGTATAAATCTTTTATAGATATGAAAAACTTTCCGCCATTCTTGCCAGTTCTCATGTTTTAATTCCTGTCATCGGCAGTTGACACAGTACTTGGTGCGATAGGCCTAGCAATGTAATCAACTAATTGTTGAAATTACAGTCGTAAGGGCCGCCGCGCGACCCTACTGTAAACAGTCCTATAGTAAATATTTACTGAGAATTATGAACTGCCAGACGTTTCGACGGCGATCTCCGTGCCTGCGTATTAACAGTTTTCAGCAACGATTATTCATTTGTTCCTTTCTTCACATGGATCGTTAATATTTAGAATCAACGAGGGGAGGACTCTGAGTTAAGTGTCATTTCCGTGACACATGCCATCGTGTGCTGATGTTTTTTCCTTTTTTTTCCACAAGGGAGGTGGGTAAATAGACCAGGCACGCTCCACCAAATGAAATCACCCCCCCCCCCCCAAGAATAAGATGACGTGTCGTGTCATATCTCTATCTTTTCGGCTTCTGCCTGCATATAGCGGTAATGCGTATCTCTACCTCGTGCCACATAAATCACGTTAAGTGGGCTGGGGTTTCGTCGGCCGCCCCTCTGCTCACTGTGCGTGATTTCCCCCCCCGCCCCGCTCCTCGAGGTGGGCAGTGCTTAAAGCGACACACGGGCACCCATAGCAGAGCTGGACGCATCTTCCGAGGCAGCTGGAGGGAGGAGGCGCCCACTAATCTCGTCAATAATAATGTCGTAACGATGCAGAGTGTCTTCGTAACAAATGCGCTCAGTAGCTTGACCTGATCGGGCCTGCATGGCTTATGCTACAGGCTAATTGAAATTACCCTGGGATTCGACGAAATCTGAAAACAGCCATTAGCAGCCCCCCCCCTCGGCGAATGTGGCCCCCGAGCCTGACAAAGTGACCTGGTTGATGCCAGTTAACGCTGATTCTGAGGTGCTCGATGAAACGCAGGCAGTCGGGCTCCTCTCTCACCTGCTTCCTGTGTTTCTTGACTCACTCTGTCACCAACTGCTTGATCTTAATGAGCTGGTTAACTGGATGCAGTGTTGGTGGCCAGATCGAGAACCGAGAGAGGAAATGGCAGGGAGGGCAAAGGATCCTGGGAAATCGAGGCAATCTGTGATATTCCAGGTAATTCTGGGAAAAATCAGTTTGTATAACGTATATTATGCTAACGGGAACAGAAAGCTAGCTGTGTCAGTCTGTTGCACAGATGCATGCATAGAGATGGCTGGTGATTTCAGGTTTAAAGGCACTATTAGTGATGATATCAGTATCTTTTATTTGTTTATTTGCTTATGATTGTAATACTGATATGTATGTATGTAGAGGTAAGGAATTCATCCACAGCAAAATGCAACATGCATGAATGCCAATGTTGAGTGTCAGTTTGAAATTCCTGAACTGGATGAGTGAAAGATCCTGCTGTCGGGGGTGTGGGGGGGTGGGGGGGTGACAGGGAATGCCACACGGGATCGCCCTTGAGCACTGAAGCTTTCTGTCTCCTTGTCTCCCTGGTGACGCTCGTCCCATTAAAAATACCCCCCCCCCCCCCACGCACGGGAATGTATACATATTTGGAGAATATATCCCTCACATTCGGACACAGATGACAGAGGAAAGGAATTCCATTCTTTCAGGATCTATTTTTTTTTTTCTGCAATTCAAGTTCAACAGCCCAGAGCCTGGGAAAGTTTTCGGAAATCTCCCACAGAGATTTTGTGGTTTATATTATCGCTAAACGTTATTTATTTGCTATAACGCGCCTCACACTTTGTACTGCTGTAGCAATTCTGACAAACACAAGAATTATGTTACCATCTCAGTATAAGAAATGTGTAGATGGAAATAATCTTCCCACTTGAACTAAGTTAACAAGCTTTTTTTTATTTTATGAGGACTATAAAATGTTTCCTAGATATATATAATCATAAAGCCAAACCAAATACTACTAGGACAATTTTGCTAATGATATAATGCTTTTATGATTACACGGGATTATTCCGGATGTCTCTGGCTTCTTCTCCAAACTTGGCATGAGAGTAAAGAGGAAAATCAGCGATGGTTCCTTTTGCTTGTTTTCAGCTTAACTCCTGGGAAAAGGCTCTTTGGGTCACGAACCCCTTTCGGCCGGCGAGGAGGAAGGAGGGTGTGATGAAGCCTGCAGCTAGAGCATGATGTCTGCCTGTCGAGATCATAGAGGGGGGGCCTCCAGGACCACCACCCCTCCCCCTCGGCCCTGTGCTTATCAGCTAAACATGTGGGTGCCCCCCCTCGCCAGGTCGGAAGGACACCCCCACCCATTCCTGCTTTGGAAACAGACTCATATTTATGCATCATACGGGTAAAAAAGTAAGGGATCTCACTGGCGCCCAGGCATGTTCCCACAACTCCCTACAACAGGCCAGGCGGAGAAATACTCTCTCCTTATAAGACAAACCAAAACAAACCCAGTTGGTTCCCTTCTCCCCTTCAGCTGGAAGAGAAATTACAAGATTTGTCAGCTACATGCTCCTGTTTGCTTTTAGGCTGAGACCGGGGGCTCGTGGAAATGTTCAGAGAAGCCCCCCCCCCCCCCCCCCCCATTCTGGGCCCTCGGATCTCCGACAGCCTCTGATCCGTGTCAATATTTATAGCCGTGTGACCTTTTCTCTTTGGATAATCCACACCTTAAAAGCCCTAATTATGGTGGCAGCCCCCACGCAGGAGAATAATCGATGCGCTTGATCGGACGGTCCGTACCGCACCACCCGACACTCGCGGCTGCCGTGCCCGGGGCCTGCTTCTTCTCGGGGCCTGCTTCTTCTCGGGGCCTGCTTCTCCCCGCTCTTTGAGGCACAGTCGTCTTTAGGCATGCGCTCCTACACCGTGACCTTATAGAAATGTATCTGATTATGGGCGTCCTTAGCACAACATTGGAGCCTTAATCTGAACCGTCTTGGAGGAGATGATGGCATTCAGTGACTCCTTTAGGTACATCTAGCTAGTACTGGGCAGGACCCACTCTTTGCCTCCAGAACCACTTCAAGGGTAGATGACGTTTATGTTCAGAGAAGCCATTCTTTTTCACCACTGTTATACTAAGCTATAGAGGTGGATAGTTCAGGTCCAGAGAGTAAAATTCCAGACCAAGATTTTGTTTCAACCAACCAGTTGAGCATAAAGAGTCACGGTCACAGAGAACTCAACTGGTTTGTTGAAACAAAATCTTGTTCTGGATTTTTACTTTCTGGACCTGAACTATCCACCTCTATTGAGCTCTATTTTCTGCTCATGGGACCTTCTTGTTAACTTTAACGAGTCTGGCCATTCTCCTCTGATATCTCTCCATAACTAGTTCTTTTCACCAGCTGATAGGCCACTGAATGGATATTTGTTTTCTCCGTTGCACCAATCTCTGTAAACTCTTTCCAAGTGGTATGTGGGAATACCACCGGGGGGGGGGGGCTGTGTCTGAGATTTTGCAGCCATTTAAATTATCAGACCCATACATCCCCATTACAGACAACTTGTTTTGGCTGATAAGAAATTTCTGCACATTTGATATTTATAGAGATTGACGGCAGAGTTATTTAAAGGAGAACTATGTAGATCTGTGGATCGTACCTCTTTGTAGAGAAGTTCATGATTTATATGTAATGATATAATGCGGGGCCTCCTGGAAGAGGCACCACATCTGGCATGAAAGACGACCCGCTGAAAGCTTAACGACTGCCTGAACACGGCGTACACAGTCGCCCTCTGCTCGGGGAGCTCAACACGGACCTCCTTCGCCTGTTTCAGAAACCGCCGGCGAGATGGCAAATGCATCAAGGCCGGCGGACCGTGTCTCCGCTCTCCGATCTGCAGGGATTTTTCCTTTGAGTGTTATTTCGGTTTCCAAGGTCTGAAAAAGAAAAAAAGGTTTCGGGGGAATGAAGCTGCATCTCGGCGGTCAGATTTCCATGCCAAAAGGCGTCCCGATTTTCGAGCCGCACCACGAAGATGACAGCCTGCTCCCGGCGACGGCAACAATGGAAATGAATTTCACCCAAGTGGGCTTGGGCCACCTGCCGAGTGCGGCGAAGGCGGGGGTGTGGTGGGGGAGCATAACTGATGCAGCTGAAAGGCACAGGTAGCCCAATGTGACCTAAAACAAGCATGTTTACCCGCCCCCACCCTATCACTCATGCGCGGCCTGCAGACCCTCAGGGCTTTGAAGAATCAGAGCATTGAGGATGTGTCTGTCTGATGGGCCCGATCAGTACCTTAATTGCCTCTCTGGGTCTCCCATAAATGATTCCTCCAACGTTTTAATTACCCCTCACACCCTCTTCCTCTTTTCTCTCATACACTCCATCCAGAGGCCTGAAAAGACAGACCTACCCAAACCTCACCCAACTACTGGGGATAGCTACTGAGGAACATAGATAACCCTATTTATTCCTATAACTGAACAATACGTAATCCTACCCGCCGCACGGATCAAGTGACTGAACCTGGAATCTAGCGTCTGTAGCTTCAAGCACAACGCAACAAAGTTTGACGCGCCAACAGCATCACTGGCATTTGTAGTTTCAAGCACAAAGCAAGAAACTTTGATTTTGATGCAACGGCGTCAAAATCGGCGAACAGCGAACAGAAGGATTCCGGGTCACGCCCGTGAGATTCTCCCGCTTCAACCGGAGAAAGCGTGGTCCGGTTATTTACACGCGGGAAGACGGAGTGCAAGATAACCGGACAGACCAATTCATGTTAGACCCCACATCTTAGATGAAGTTTCTCCACATCTTAACTGCTTTTATCTGTTTGGATTGGCAGATGAATCAAAGCTGAATTCAATAAAGCGAAGGGTGTAAAGAGCAATGGGAGCTGGGTGTAGATCTTTGTTGTGGCCCTATCAGACGTGCTGGGCCTGCCGGATGAGGGATCGTCACCCACCCAATCTTGCTCGTCACTCGGCGGTCAGTCAGTGACACACACTGCTGACCGGGTCATGACCGCGTCCCGTGTTGATAGGAATTCGCAAGAGGCTCTGACCTTTGAACCCAGCCTTCGTGAGAGAGCGCGCCCTCACACCTCCTGACTCACACTGGAGTCTCAGGGTGCCACGTTGGTGCCGTTTACCTCCAGCCCGGAGGTCCTTTGTACCCTCTGTGTTTGTAAGGGTTTATTACCCCTGTAGGGGCATTTTTCAAATGCCCCCGGAAGGACACTAACCACCGAAAGAAACTTCGCAGAGACGGCCCCACAGAAACCCTTTAAAATACAAACTGCTTTTAAAATACAAGTAAAACACAAAATGAAGCACATATACTACCAACTCTTAATGCCATTTATGTGTTTTTTAGAGGCAGTTAGATACTGGAGCAGAGTAAGTTAATGGGAAATCCTGCAAACACAAAAACTGTGTGTGTCTGCGTGTGTGTGTCTGCGAGCGGGTTTACCTATCCTTATGGGGACACAATGTCCCCATAACGTGATAAATATCTGTTTTTTTCAATAACAAGAAACCGGTCCCCATAAGGGAAAACTCTATTTTATAAAAATCGGTGACTGCTATGAAAAAACTAAAAATGCAAAAACTCTT
>JAODJU010000046.1:2366740-2386627 GCA_026776725.1 Gnathonemus echidnorhynchus
ACCGCCTTCAAGTGCCGTTTCTCCCAGGACGTTAGGAATGTGTCAAGTCAGAGATGTGTTTGTGCTGTGAGCATGTGTGTGTGTGTATGTGCGTGTGTGTGTGTGGGTGTGTGTGAGTCTATGTGTGTGTATGTGTGCGGGTGTGTGTGTATGTGTGTGGGTGTGTGTGAGTGTATGTGTGCGGATGTGTGAGCACAAATTTGATGTAGAAGATGTGGAGGCAGGCTGGACAGACTTGTCCGAGTATCTGATGTGCAGCTGGGGGAAAGTGAACATCGGCTGAACTGGGGGGTTCGACACATCTGCAGCTACAGCCGATCAAAGCTCCAGCGGCTGCCCCCCCACACAGAAGATTATTACACCGTCGTCACAGCGCTGGTCCTCTTGGTTTGTGTAGGAGAGTAAACTCAGCATCAACAAGGACTAGGAAAAAACGTGCGACATTTAAATATGCATTTCCACCGCTAATAAAGAGAACCGTAATGCCTGCAATATTACTCATAAAATTGCATAAGAAAAGGTATTAAATGTCTGTTGATTTGCATTTATATGAGTAGATCATTATCTCTGTATTTTAAATTGCTTGGCTGCTACTTTTGTCCAAAACAAGAAGCAGATCTTTCTGTTGATGCTGCTATTTTACCGGAACAGATCAAGTTAGTTACTGTACTTAATGTTAGTACAGCAGCCCCCACCCCAGGGAACGAGCCAGAAGCCATTTGGGTCCTAATATCATTAAACCCCATGACACCTGCTGCAAAAAAACAAAATGCATCACATGTAAATGTAAGAGCTTCTTTCGTCTTTGTGAGTGTCATGAAATGCTGGTGCCCCTGGGATGCAGGGCATCGCAAGCAGGAAAATGGCCTCTTCTTGCCGTCAACATTCATCTACTACCACACGCCTCATAGAAATTTGATCATGGATACAAAATTCTCGCCAAAAACTAAAATAGTGAGAAATATCCGATAGCCTGAAACCCCCCGGTGGGTTTAACAAGGACTTCACACCAAGCTTTACACATGATTTTAGCGTTAGGTAGCGTTAAGACCTCCGGGACGTCAGCTTTTTTTGATGCTAGTGAGTATTAGCAGCCCTCGCATACTGAAGTTTTGGTTGAAGATGATTCTGCTGGAGGGCCTGAAATAAAACTTGGCTTCTGAAGCTGTATTTGTCATGCGCCAGAACCTGAGGGGATTTTGCAATAATGTTTCATAATGTAACGAATTACTCCTTAGCCTAATGTGCCTTTCAAATAAATCATTTCATGCATCCCAGTTAAAGTACCCAGGCTGGGTGGCAGTTCAGCGTGTTTCTTGTTTCGGTTGAATTTATTCTGTTTATTTTGGAGATTTTTTTTCAGGGGACAACTGTGGAGCCCACGCAGTGAAAAATCTGACCTCAAGAAAGTTGTATACTGTGTAGATGTTCAGGTAATTAATACTGTATGCAAAAGATACTGCTTTTTTGGAAGCAGTTCTGTTGTATGAGTATGCAGTGTCCTAACCGCCGAGGGGAAGCACGCCAGGCAGACGGCTCAGATGCCGAGTTTGCGCAATGCCAGTGTGACATGTTTAAACAGCATCTCCCCACCTCTGTCTTCTCACCAGGCTTCTGCAAACACAGCATTTGTGCAAAGGCAAATAGCCGAAGGTAATCAGATCATTTTCAAAAGCACATTAAGAGGAAAGACCTGCTCTTGACACACTCCGTCAGACTGGATGCTTCCTGGCAGCATCAGGGAGGAACAGGTTCCAAGATTTCAAGAACTGAAAAATCCTGTAGCCAGTCAGTCAGGTATTTACGGCTGATTTATGGACTCATGTGGGCGAATCATGTCAGTCACTAGTGGAAAATTAGATTAGGAAAAGCAAATTCAAAGCTGGAAAAAAATGCAACAAATCTGCCAAAGTAATTCCACCTCAGGTGACTTAAAAAGCAGTGCAGAGATCTCTGAAACATGCAAGTAAACGTATATATTTAATTGCATCTGTATAATTCATGACCCATAGTCAAAGATTTGCGATTGAATTAAGCTTATTGTAACTTAATTCAAAGTAGCTGTTAACTTTTCAAAATCTAAACAAAAGAGTTTTGTGAAGGTCAATATTTAAAAGTTAGGTTATATTTGCCCTTTTAGTGATGGTATTATAGTGTTTTCACACTGTGTTGGTAAATAATAATAATAATAATAATGCATAGTAGTACTAGTAATTATTATGACAACAAATAATATAACAGCTCGCAGAAGGTGACATTAGAAATGTTATACCCGCGTTTCTTTACCCTTCACTTGCACTAATTTCTTTTACTTCATCCATTAAAAGCCTATTCCGAGCTTAGTAATGTCCCGAAGGCGTTGAAAACGAGCACGGTCTTAAAAGGAAGCGCATCGTCGTCGTGCTCTCAGCAAACTGATACTCGCGTTTCTTGGGCACGACTTAAATACACCTCTACGTTTTGCTCTGGGGATGTATAGCATTTGCTGTATGTGGAGTATAAAACTAAAACTAAGTAGTATTGCACCATCCTACAAAAATAAAATATATCACTATTGAATATAAGTACCATCGTTTTAATAAAATTATTCAACTTTCATTTTTTACACTAGGAAAACATCGATGACTACCGATTGAAGAGATCCATTATTTAAAATATATATAGGTTGCCTATCAACATCAAGGCTACGTCTTTATTTTCAATAAACTATTTTTTTTCCATAGATGCCATGGCAAAGTTATTTTTATTGCTGGCCGAAAAAAAAAAGATATAAATAAAAGCATTGATTGAAATATGTAAATTCGCGGTTAAAAACGAATGTTTTTTCCCCAAAAATTCAGTTTAAATGTTTTGAGCTACGGAATCAGTGCGGCTAGGGGAAGTGCTGACCCCTAAAATGGCACGTGGGGTCATGGCTCGGTCACTCTGTCACTCTGTTATCAACAGCAGTATAACCAAAACAGAACCTGAGTCCGTTAAAATGTGTATCATATTAATACATATGTGGAAATACACAATTTTAATAAAATACGAATATATTATTCCTAGTAGGGCCTTGAAATCTTGACTAATGTAGTGGGGTTTATTTTACGTACGTCCAGGACCTAAGCCCAATGATTCAGCGTGTTGACTGACTCGAGGCCTAATTCCACACCATTGTCACAGATACAATAACAGTAACAATTTTGTTGGCGGGTCAAACATACTAAATTAAATGTTAACATTGACAAATCAGTGTATGACGCAACAATGTTTCCGCTTATGAAACCGATGAAGAATATAAAAAGGTTATTCAGCACTTCACGCCTCTATCCGATCAACGGCAAAAGTTTTTAGTTTTAGCTTTCGTAAAAAGTTTGGTAATTATTTAAGAAAAAATCTGTTTCGTTAAAATTATTAAAACTAGATCTTTTAAAAAAAAAAAAAAAACTAGATGATTTAATTAAAGTCTTTGTATTCAACTAATAGATTATATAAGTCGATGTCATAAAAAAACCGTGAAATGTGGATATGTATGTATTATATTTATATAATTCATGGTGATACAATTATCATCAATGTTACTATTTAATACTGGTTATTTATATAACGAATTTTACATACATATACAATTCACATGTTTTCCAGACGAATAAGTGTTACAACCTGTATATCTCCTTATATATAGCCTTGAACAAGTTATATAACATTGCAAGTATTAACTACACTACAATCACGAATTGATTTATCTTAAAGCTTGTATTTAATTAATTGTTGCGAATCAGAAAATTCTAACATTTAATGTAAATAAAAAGCTTACATTGATCACCATTGTTTGTACTATCGGACAACAGCGCTACTAAATAACTAATCATGCACGTTACGCACGTGGAATCTTAAGAATCAGATCATATAAACTGTATTAATACGTTATAAATGTATTAGACATTGTAGATATGTAAATATTTTTACAGTGATTGTTGTGTCATTATGCCACATGCCACAACATGATTGCAATGCCAACTTAAAACGTAATGTCGAATTTAAAATCACTTGAATTGCCTTGTAAAACAAGTTAGCACAGTCGTAAACTTATTTCAATTAATAATTTAATAAGAATGAGAATGCATGCATAAAGAAATACGATACAATAACTTACATCTCTAAAACAATATCTGACGTGCTCTGCGAGTGTTTATAACAAGTTCCTTACAAGTATTTTAAGGTAAAGACCAAAAAGAAAATCTGAATCACTGCAAGCGAAACATAACGCTGCATTTCACAGAAAATAAGCTTCCCATTGACTTACAGCCTTCGCTCCTGTTCGTCTTCCGGAGACAGACTGGTCATATCTACTTGACCTGCATAAACACTTCTCGTAGCGTACAGGTGGATTCGAGGTAAAGGTGAAGTTGATCATCGGTTATTTACAACATAATAAGGAAGACCAGGAGCTATATCATTAAGGAACTTAAAGTCGGAACACTTTACCCAAACGCTTAATAGCCCATGAATGTGTTATTTCAGCAATGAAGACGTTTCTGTTAAATTATGAATTCAAGGAGATAAAAAGAGATAAAAAGTAAACAAATCTTTAAAAATACGGTCACGACGGTAACAATAGAATGGTTAATTTTATTGTATAGACTATTCTTTAACAGAATTGAATGATCTGTAAATCATATTAAATAAATGCCCTATAATGTGTTGACATAGAACCACACAATACTCTGTATAAGAAAGAGACGAAAACTTGCGTCAATTCCTTTTCCCTAGAAGCTAATTTTAAATAATAGAAACGCAACAAAACATAATGAATTGCAAATATATATTGTCATGTTTAACAATTTGAGACAAATAGATTTCTCTGCTGATCTATATTCTAATTACGTTTGGTCAGAGTTCTTTCAACGAACATTTGACATGCTTTGCGTTTGTGTCCATTGAGCACTGAAAACTGAAGTAACATCAAACAAAAAACTGGGAAGTATTTTGCTGAGACGAAAAAGAAATTTAAAACCATCCGCCAATGTTCTTATATTAATATATTATTGTTCTGTGTGCATCATAATATTAATACTCTGGGTAAGTTTACATGCCTTAGATATGCGGTCATACCTGCAGTTATTGTAACACTCGCACCAAAAGTTGCCACTGTCTTTTAAAATAATTTAAAAATTTTGAATTTCTTCCCAGTGAAAGAGCTTTAAAAACATGTTATCTAAATGGCAATTATTGAAAGTGGTAATTCCGGTACTGAAATTGATACTGTCATCAAAGATTCGCGCTTGAAGTCGAAATTACAAACAGCATTGACATTCGTTCGGATGAAATCTAAACTGTGCTGATTATTATGGTATTCAGCATTAAATAGCCACAAGCCACACCGCTTTCCTTGTCATGCTGCCTACATCCTTCAAGTTGCTGCCAGTATCGTTAAATTGATTATTTGGTCAAATTTTGCTTAGACCTGCTCTTTCATTTACAAATGATATAGATAAATAAACCAATAAGCTGATATTACTTGGAAGATTAGCGGCATGAAATGGTAAATACATTTTGTCGAAGTTATTCATGTTTGAAGAACATGGATGGTTCTCCAGTAGTTTAATAATGGCAGTAAACCTCATAGTTTTTGAGTGACTTTAACCTGTTTATATGCCTTTAATGTTTCTCTTAGCGAATAACGAGCAAGATAACGAACGATGCAGAAAATAACGAGTGGGTAGGCTCATTCGTTAACTTACGAACGAGATTACGAACTACTCCAGTTAGGAAGGGATTCTGAAAACACTCGGTAATAAAAGAATGTTCTCAAGTACGAGAAAACTAAGTGCGTAGCGTTACGAAGCTTCCAGGAAACGCGCCCCTGGTGTGTCGGCTGCTCCCCGTATTGCTATACACTAACTCCTGACACAGGTGTCTGCTTTACACCTCCTCACCTGCTGATCATAATCTCTCTCTTTCCCTTATACAGAAAGAAGTTAGAGAAACAGAGAAAGAGAATGTATTGGGGGATATTATGTATAATCATTACGGTGTTTATTTCAGATTGAATGCTCTGGGTCAATACAGTATGCAATTGTGTCGTTCTCGTTGAACTTCCACAGCTGAATGTCGTAGAGTCACACTTTGTATGTTTAAGTGAGGTGACAAACTTCAAGAATTAAGGTCCCTGCCTAAAAATGTCATGCTACATTTCCAACAACACGCCACGTTTTCCCATAAATTTAGAAACATCACTCTAATCGTTTAATTTCCGATTTTATGTTACAACAATAATCAAGTCTGACCCGGCTATATGATTCTCCTCGGATCTTCTTATAAGTCGGAATTATTTGGGTTAAAATGTGGCAGCCTGGTTCAGGGTGAGGGCAAGGCAGAATCAAATGTACAAAATGATGATATACATATTCAAGAGCGCTTTAATACATACATTGACCCGTAAACACTGCTGTGGGAAACACATTGCACGTGCCCTACTTTTTATGTATAATACAGACACTCCTGCTTTCAAACTGATAAAACTCAGTGTCCAATAAAATACATGAAAGCGTTGCACATCATGCAAACTTTACATAATACATTCATCTGGCCACAAATTACTTTTGAGACAGCAGCAAACAGGCTGATATTACGAGGTATTTAAAGACATTTTCCGAGTTCAAAATAATTTCCAGGTGATTGTAATTCAGTGTACGCTTCTCAAATGTGGCGTTGTGGCGTCAGTGCGGTTGAACTTCCGCTACAGACCTGCACACTCCTGAACTCAAAGTTTTAATCGACTGTCACACGTTTATCGTACAACCTGCAGTTTTCATTCAAGTGTTACAACTCTACAGTATACCCAAACCACTTCGTGTAAAAAATCTAAAAATGTTAAGCGTCTGGAGTGAAAAGGCCAAGTTACTTACTTGCGCTCTACATATCACGTACATTTAACACATTAAATTAATAAAATGTTCCAGGCGAAATTACCTTGCTCTAAACGCCCTCTTAGTGCATTTATGTTCTTCTCGAGTTATCTGCATACGACATAAAATTATGTACAATGCTGTCACATGTCATAAGGGGTAATATTTTGTGTTGACCCAGCAGGGCAGATGACAAGAATCATCTAGCTAGAGATGTAAGGGTCAGGCGCTGAAGATGTTGTAGACGAAGCCGGAGAAGGTGTGGACGGGACAGAGTGTGATTTTTCTGAGGCGTCTTCGTTTTTCTCCTCGTTCTCCACTTGTCCCGACGGGGATTTCGGCAAGATCCCTTCCTTCTCGCGCTTCTTCTGCTTCATTCTACGGTTCTGGAACCAAATTTTCACCTGAGTCTCGTTCAGCTGCAGGGCAGCGGCTATCTCCACGCGCCTCGCTCGCGTCAGGTACTTGTTGAAGTGAAACTCTTTCTCAAGCTCTGTAAGCTGCTTAGTAGTAAAGTTGGTCCTGACCGTATTCGGCTGTCCGCCGAAGCCGTATTCTCCCGCTTTACCTATGGGCCGAAAAAAAATTGACCAATGGCACTAGTTTAACAAACTATTAAAATTTGCTTAGATAATTATTAAGGACAAAAATAAAATTACAAACCAACTCCAAAACTGCCTAAAATGTGAACACGACAGATATATGTTGCTATTAATCTAGTGAAAATGTGTCTTCAAGTGTGTAACACTCACCGGTCTTAGGGGGGTTTCTTTTGACTTTCATCCAGTCAAATGTCTGCGTTGGAGTTGAGCTTTCGGACAGGGGCGAACAGCATGAGTCACGGTGGGATACCTGCAGAGGTGACAGAGGGTTCGTGAATCCTGCAAATGTGAGGTTGGACTGCTCGTGCGCGTAGGCAGCGTGAGTATACTGAAACTGTCCAAGAGACGCCCCACTGTAACTTTGACGATGCTGCACCATAGATGACGAAACGTTCCCAGAGTAAACGATGGGGCCACATTGTGAATATCCAGTGTTAGAATCCACGTCTTGGTTCAAGGTGTAGTGATTGTAATTAGCACAGAAACTCTGGGGGGGGTAGCCAGAACCGCAGCCCGGATGGGTGGCGTATGTGATGCCCAGTGGGCCGTGAGGTTGGTATGATCCCGCTTGGTGAGGGTGTGTAGGAATGCCACCTGGTGAACCTCGACTGGCAATAAAGCGATCATCCCCGCTGCAGTCATTAGCTGTGACAGCACAAGACTGAAAAGTTGTAATTCCGTGGTCTGAGTGGTACGAGGTGGTAGAGCAGGAGCCGCCGTCTCCACTCATCACTGAGTAATCTAAGAAGGTGCTCATTGTAGCATTCTCTCTGTGACAGTGACAGACCGGGCCCCGACTGATTATCTCTCACCCCAGATGACCGTGCCAACCTGCCCGCTTCTCCCATCAGGCCAGCACTAAGCGATATGAACGAACGGAGGCGGTCACGTGACGCGGGTCAGCCAGTGAGTGCGCGCCGTCGTAGACTTTGCCTTTCTCTCGGCGGTGATAGATCACCGTTTTAGAGGCATTTAAATTCCTAACGCTCTTCGATCAAGGTGACGCGCATCAGCATTAATGTATTGGCTGTGCAAACAATAGGTACTGCAGACGGCGACGCGCAGCAGTCGTGTAGCGCGTAGTCATTGTATCAGAGCAGTAAACAGTGCCTCTTCTAGGCGGATGTTCAGGCGCTGCACGCATTCATACCCACTCTGCACCAGGGCGACCATGTACTATATCCACAAAACACCCCAGGTAAGAAGAACCGATTATGATTTGAATAATTTAGACTAACCTATAGGCATACTAGCTAATAATTAACGTGTAAATGATACGAGTTAAATACGGGCTGTGTGCGCGATTAAACGGCAGGGAGCGAAGTTGGATGGTCTTGGTTTAACAGGGTTGTCAGGTCTGAGTAGCAGGGAGGCAAACTTCAAATGTCTGTGTTGACTGTTGTTGATTCCGAGATCGCAAGCTCGAGTAACTTAAAACCTTTGACGCTATCGCAAAGTTCTAGACCGATTTAGTCTGTACATGTCCGTACCTTCCATGGCCGGTTGTTTACACGGCTCTTGTAATACACGTTAAATAGCATTAATTTTGTATTTGACGTGGGACTCGCGTGATGATATTTAGCAAGAATTTGTTCAAATACGTGTTCCTTATTCAAAAGACATTATTTGTTTGTGTGCCAGGGCTTGAGATTTATATAGTTTTATATTATGCTGGTTGCCTTCCATATATATTTAAAGAGGCAAAATATTTAAAAATATTTTTAAATGCATGCGATCCGGCATAATTGTACATCGATATGTAAATAACATGATTACGCGTACTCGAGGAATGACTGAATATTTGAAATAGTCCGATAAACCATCAACCTAGGCTCGTGAATGCAGATCAGTCTGTGAACCAGACATAGACACATTGTAGCCCATGTCCGTGGTTAAATTAACTGTTTCATTTAGTTTCCAAGTTGCTTTACCTGCTAAACCTCCAACAATACATTTATCATTTTATTTCGTGTAGCTGCGCACAGCCCACACGTGTGTAAGGATGGTCGTCATGAAAACGGCCTGTGCCCTTTCTAGACATTAAGCTGAACATGCGGCCTTGTGGTCAGTCGCAAAATGGCTCCTCTGGCTGACTGCTGAGGCTACCCCCGCCCTCGACTCTCCCTGATATGCAGGCGGCTAAGCTTTGAATGTAGGAAACAGCTACTGTTTATTCAAGTATCTCCACTCGAAAAAGGCGCACGTGTGCCCTCGCAGAATTGTCAGGATTAATTTGCCAATACAACAATTTAAGCGAAAAGGGCATATTAAGAAAAGCTATACATAATACAACCGATAGTCCATTCGAATACTTTTTCACGGGCATGTGCTGAATACATTTCACTCCGCTTGTAAAATATGCATTGTCTCTGTGGTGAGGAGAGAAAGGCTGCATTCACCGTCTGCGGACTATCTCGTTAGGAATAACCCGAAAAGTCTTCTTTCCGGGAGAGACAAGTAACAAGCGATGATTTTATCTCACAGTTTATTGGCGAAATGTCATGCTACAGGGCTGCATTGTGCAGTTATACCTTGTAGTTGTACTCACCATACTCCTTACATGTAATAGGATCGATCCTAATTAGCAAGGCAAGCTTATAAACGTGATAAAAATCATTCATTTTATTTTAGAAAATGTAATTAAACAAACGTGAATGCTAGTGTGTAGGACTGCACGAAAGCTTTCGTATTTTAGAAAGAAATATGTTTTTATATTGTCCAAATGATCAATGTGCAAAAAGACCATCGTCAAAAAACAATGTTTAAACTTTTCATTATATTAAGTGGAATAAAATACATATTGCGTTCTTATAGAATCCAGTTAGAAATTAAACCTTTATAGTGTGATTGTAAATTGTATAGTTAAATGTAATGGTATTCAACACAGAATATATATGTATATAATTACGTGTTATTTATATGTTAACACAAGCAGGATATTAAGAAGGGAATCTTTCTGCAGCAGTCATTTTGAATTAGACAGCGCGCGGCGCCTGGTTATTGTGGCCACGCGCGGGCTGTAGGTTTAAACAGCTATAAAAATGAATTACAGCCGAGAGCCTAAAATAGCCATTGCTTTGGCCGGGAATCCCCAGTACCCTCCAAATGCGTTACAGGGTTTTATTTGTATATAGGCCTCGGCAATTGATCTCTTTGTTGGCATTCTCATTCATGAAAGAATTTGATTTATGACTTCGAGGGGAATTTCGTCCAGAATTCTTAGACAGACCACTCACTTTACACTGAGCACAACAAACATTGCCTCGATATTTTCTAAGAACTGTTTATAATAATGTAGTTATATATTTTTAAAAAACAGATTGCAAATGTTCATGGGACACCTATATTTACGTCTACTAATACACCAACATATAATTATGCATTTAAAAGAGCATAAATTACTTTTTATTTGAAAGGAAACACGAATTGTTTGGCACAATTCAACTGCATGAAAGTGTGTGCTCCCGATGACATTATAATTGCTATATTAAGTGTATTTTGCTATTTTAGATGACCTAATTAATTTTTCATAGTAGACTTTATGCTCCCACATGTTCAGAAATGTAAACAAATGTTTTGTTTCGTTTTTAGGTTGGAAACGAAGATTGTTTTTCCATTTCTCGCTGAAGGAGCTGAAGTTTCACTTACCGTTGAAGTTTGTAACTTTCGTGATCAAGAGAATGACTGCGACTACAAACTTTACTTTGAATTACAACTGTGTAAGCAATCATATATGTTGATATATTGTTTTCATTTTGCACACTATAGTCACATATGTCCTTGCTTCCGTTTTTAAGAATTGTGTATTGTACAATAAACATTTTCTAGTTAATTTTATTTGTTTTATAAATTGTAGTGTGTTGCGTTTTAGAAAGTTCGAAAATACATTTCATATTTCATCAAAAAAATAATTAAATGACGCATTTTTAAGCTACTTGTAGCAAGTCAAGTTTATTCTAACAAAAATATTTATTGACATTGTACCCGAAAGCGATACAAAAATAAAAGGACAAAGATTCATTTCTATTTTTCCTCTTTTTACACACAATTATATTGCTTTCGGATAGTCGCCTGTTCGAATTTTAATTCAAATATTATCAAACTAATTATTTACACAAATTATACGGTGAAATCTTACCTCTGCATGATTAGTTATCTAATCAGTTAAGCCACGAAGAAAATGTACTAATAATATATAAAACTCTGAAGACAAGAACCGTGTAGTTGTGTTCTTGGGTTCGTTTCAATTTCATTTTAGTAGTTCAGATGCTGCAAATCGATAGTTGTTAAAGTGTCCGAGAAAAAATAAAAGCTGTCCGTAGATATGTCCACGGGACTATCCAGAGATTCTGACAGACTGGGGGAAGCGGCATCTGAAAGATGTAGGCAGGAATCTGCGGAGAATACGTGAAAGTCCTGTAAAGAAGAAACGTCCAGGGCCGAGGGACTACCATTGTCTAGGCCAGATGCGGACTCCGGGCCCATTGTGGACATGCAGCCTGGAACAGTGGGTGACGGATTGGGAAAATTTTTAAGATTTTTGTCATTGCTGTTCAAAGGCGAAACAGTAAAACTTTGGGAATCTCCATTGTGGATGTTCTGAGGCTGTTGCGGAGTTAGCGAGTTTTGTTGAAAGGAGTAGGTCTCTCGCTCCAGAAGGGCCCCTGACACGTTGTTTAGGGCTTGCTCGTAAAGAGATTTCTCCTCCTCGACCTGTGCTCCATCTTCCATACGCTTCAACTTTCCTTCGCTATTCTGGTTCTCCTTGCACTGGGTTTGTCTTTTATGTTTCATCCTCCGGTTCTGAAACCACACTTTCACTTGCCTCTCGGTCAAATCCAGTAAAGCGGCGATCTCCACCCTCCTCGGTCTGCAGAGGTACTTGTTGAAATGGAATTCTTTCTCCAGCTCCAAGAGCTGAGTGTTGGTGTACGCAGTTCTCAGCCTGCGCGATCCCCCGCTGCCACTCTCCGGAATCTCGGGCGACCCTAAATCAGCAATAACGCAACATCGCGTTACATTTCCTATAGTTTATCAATGAAATTGCAGAGACCGTTTATCACACGCACATTACGGCAGAATGCCAGTTATTTTTAAATGCAATAAGGACTGCTCCTTGGTTTCCGAACTGCTGCGGCAATGTTTAGGGAAACCGAGCAACGAGTCATACGCAGCATAAGCTAAACTCCCCAAAATAGTACTACGTTAGTGGGACTCTGAAGCAGCCTGGCAGCCCAATGAACTCGCCAGCTGCACCATAGAGCTACAGCAATCTATCACTCCTCATTACTGTCAAATATCAAAACTCTGGCACCGGACAGCAAGGAAGGTCAGTGTGGAAATCAAATAAATCATTTTACATTACAGAACTTAGTGAAACTTTTAACGATACAGAGAGGTGCATACACTATACAATTCGAAATTATTTGCAAGGTTGGAAGTTTATATATACGCTTCTCCACAAAAAGGGAATATTCCTTAAAAAAAACATTCCATCAGTATTTTCATCAAATTTTCAGCACTCACCTTTAGGCGAGAAGCAGACCGGTCCTGCCGCAGCGGCTGTGGACGTTGGTGTCGGCAAGTGATTCTTCTTGGAAGCTTTTTTTTCCTTCATCCAGGGATACTCCGGAGGAAGAGATGCGGTCGGCAGCGGACTACAGCCATTGGGGCTGTGCTTGGGCCGGCCGTGGCGAGGGTGGCTGCCGGGGTTTAGGCTGGGAATGGTCTGCTCAAAAGGAGGAGGAATCAGTGTCGAGTGTGAAAGCGTCGAGCTCTTGATTGATGAACTTTGAAATGAATCACCGACAGGGGGAAAAGATGTCAGGCACTCAGCAAGCGACGGTTGACTGTTGATAAAACCAGTCTCTCGCTCAAATTCGTAATTCATCTCCTCTCCCTCAGAGCTTTGTAAAGTTAGCTCTTATTTGAATTTTGTGGCCAGATTAAAAAATCATAAAAATCGCTGCTAGTGTTTTTTCTAATTCACTGATTACGGCCGTATGGGGACCGCGCTACTATTAAACTATTGAATTCATGGAGACAAGGTTGAAATTGGACCGAATTGCTTGTCACATGATTACTTCTGCCCAATGACAATTTGGGGTTTAATCAAAAGAAGCCACTGTCTGCGTGATTGATCCAAAAAAAGTCTGTAAGGAACGCCTCGTTCTGGGGGTAGTACTGTTTTTATTTACACGTTCTGGTCAGTTTGTCCACCGCCACGGCCCTACAGCATTGAAATATTTTAAAAACGCAAGCGTGACTGTGCATCCGCCGCGCGAGCTTCTGCCCTCCTCGTATTGTTACTTGATGTCAGAAGGACGCCCCGTGTACCACCAATCATTTCAGCATCTACTTGCGACGCCTGTAGCCATTAAGTGAGAGATTTACCAGAAAAGTACTATGAGAAAATTCATATACCCAACTGTTCGCTTTAGGTCATAGGTATATACCAGGTTAAAACGAAAACAAAGACGCTGTGAGATTCACAGACGCATATACATTCATACAAATATACAGGGTATAAATACATCCTGAATATTTGTTAGTGTGTGTAGGTGTACACACACACACACACACACACACACACACATATATATATATATATATACACACACACACACACACACGTAATGTGTGTGTATGGTACTGGACAGCATATACCTCATAAATTTCATGTACCAGTAATGTAATGTACATAGTGTAAGTGATGTTCCACACATAAACATATATTTATCTTATCATATCATATGATGATACAGTACGTATCATACTGTAGATGCTGTTAACATTCGCTGTTCATTTGAAGAGGATGTGTAAATGTGTGGTGTGGAGGCTACATTTAAGTCACACAGCAACATGAAAAATATATAAGCAAATTCATTTGAAACAATAAGGAACAATAAGGTACGGTGATATTAGTAGCCAGACACTGCTCTGGTGTCAATGAGATCAAAGCAATCACCGAATGAACATATGCAATTCATTTACATTCCATTTTTCACATCTCTTTTTTGTTCATTATCAAAATGTTGTAAAGGTTCTTTACCTGAAGAAAGATACATTAAAAAATAAAAGGTTACAATCTCTTAAATCTCTGGAGCCATTTGCTTTGAAGAGTGAAAATTCCACTGTGTGTCTGATATGGGGTGTGACCCACGAGCATAATAGATATTCGGCGGAAAAATATTAAAAACTTAAATTTCGATTGATTTAATTGTATATACGATAACCAGCATTAAAATAATTGTCCTTAAGCGCTGTTATTCATGTCTTATTATAGGGATATCGGTATTAATGGGATACATCGTTATTTTGATACTGAGTGCTTTATTAACACTTAAGTAGTTGAAATATGTACGGTACGTTATTTTAAATCGTTTCTTCGTCGGTAGTAAGAGAGGGTTGTATTTAAAAGGGGAAAGAGTAGTAGGCCTCTCACAGTTTATTGCTTATATTATAAACAAAGAGGCAAGGAAGCCTTCGCGCTATCAATCTTACTCGCCAATAGGTCTGACAGCTTCGTGCCCTGAGAACACATTTAAACCTTCTAACTCTCTCTTAGATCAAATGGAACCAGGAAGAGAGGACGACCACTGAACACTTATTTTAGAACAAGATTCCGCTGCCATTATAGTATTATACTAGGATTTTTAAGCCGTAACTATTTTCTTGAAAGAAATAATACGAAATCGGTGAGTAACCAACCTTTAAACTTTTTTTTTTTTTTTTAGCCTTTTACCCACTTCAACATTTTGCCTTTTATAACGTTCCAGTTTTTGCACGAACAATTGTGTAGGAAAGACTCAGCTGGCGAGAAAAAGACGAATGGTTTTGCAATTACACACAGCTTTGTGTGTGAGAGGTGAGTGGGTGTCCGCATTCTGCTAAATCCGATTCAGTCCCACACTTCAGCTCGGACTGAAATAGCACTGAATGATTTCCCCTTTTCCCCAAGAATATAAATCGGTAGGTATATTGACTTTACGTACATATATCGGTTACTATGTTTTTTTTTCATTCCCTGTGAAGTTTAAAGCACATGTGTGTGTTCTAGGCGTGGAGAGAAGGACTGAATCCTCACGGATCAATTGTTCTTTCCATATCCCTGTTAACCATATGTTAGGCGAGGCAATACGGTCATGGACCCTTGAAGTCAAAAATTAATACGAGAAAAAAAATAGCGAGTTTGCGAAAACAAAGCACGAATGAACATTTTGATTACTTATTATTTGAGGGCTTAAGCAACGATAGCAACTATAGCATAGAGTCTATTCTGCGACGAGTACCTTTTAATCTGTACCATTCCAATTCTAAATAATATTATGTTATGGTACCCAATGGTACATACATTTGCTTTTTCGTAAATAAATGTTATACGCAGTCTACTGTGGTTTAATATCTCTTCCAAGCGGGCTAGTTTGCTATTTTTGCAAAATAGAATACAAATTGGTGACTAAATAAAAACAAATTCAGTCTGCACGTTTAATATACACAAAATAGAGTGCTATTGTTTCAAAATGTAATTCATTAAGAAAAACAGCACGAAAAATGTACTTTCTAAAACAGTTAAAGAGAAAAATTAAGAAACAGGATTGGACTTTTACGGTTATTTTAAAACAGAAAACAAAGAGTCGAGAGGATATTTTCTGCTGATGATTGTCAGTTGGATTTTTTAAAAATTACAACATGGGAATATAAAAGTCATAGTATTTATTTTTTTCTACATTTAGTGTATATAGTATTAGCGGTTATTTAGTTGTTTTTAAAGTGTAAATGTACTTCAGGTAATAATACAATGAGATCTTTTCACATATATTGTAATTTATTAAAGCAACTTGTGAAATATTTTATATTTATCCAAAAATGTTGTTTTTGTTTGTTTACACATATGTATTTAGTTTGTTCGATTGATTTATGTAATTGCTGGTTATTACTTGAGTTCTCGAAGCATTGCGTTTGTGACGGCCGCGTCTGCCCGGCCGCGCGGGAGAACCAGGCCACCATCTATTCCGATTTTCAGCCATCGCGCTTCGGAATCAGCAAAGCAGCACAAATAACCGCAAGTACACGACTGCCGGAGACTATTGCTCGCATAATCCTGTACGCGGACGCGTACTTCACGTAAACGGCTGCGTTTTGCTTTTGTTGTTTCCATACATAAATTTAATGTGTATCTGGAACCATACAATAAGATTTAGTCCCTTTGTGTAGTTGGGTATATGTAATATATTTTAATGTATGGTGATGTAACGATTAAAATGTGATTAATTATCATTATTATTATTAGTAGTAGTATTATTACTATTTATATTATTATTATTATTATTATTATTATTATTATGTTACTGCTGTATATGCTTATCTCCCACCCCTCCCTCAAAATTGCTATAAGATTACGATACAAATGTATGTTTAAACTTTTTATTTCTTAGAATGGAGCAGCTTGGAATGTATGACAAACAGAACCTGTGATCTTTGAAGTATCTTCAATAAACAAGTACAAGCTGGGGAATTCTAAAACTCTCATACCTTGTCTCTCATATCTTATTGCATGATTCCTGTTTCACTTCCCAAAAAAAAAAAAAAATAATGTATGAACCCAATAAAGAGAACATAGTAATCTTGGTTTTTGTTAATGTATCCTTTTCCTTGCAAATGAGTTTGTAAGGAGGGCCAAACCCTGTCTCCGCATACCTCCTTGTGGAAATAGCCTACATATTGGCTGATGGAGATAAATAATACTTTAAAAACTTATGTTCTGTTGAAACAAATAAATAATTTTGAAAGTCCATCAGAATACAAACAGTGGTGGTCGGAAGCTCGTGCCGCAGACCTTTCTAACCAACGCGCGATTCTCAGAACCTCCAGGAGTGCAACAAAATGCAAACAAAATTCTTCACCTGGGATAAATAACTAATGAACAAATTCACATTAAAGAATATAATAAAATTTGTTCAGATACCCTGTTTGATTAAAAAATAATAATAATAACGTTTACGACTAAATATGCATATCTGTGCATCCGGACTTGATCTCCTAGGTATACGGTAATGGAACTATAACACTATAGCAAATGTATAGAGAAATCCAAGCAACAAGAATGACTACTTGACTAAGCTACACATCACACATAAACAATAAAAAAACAAGGCATAGAAGCTGCTGAATGGAAAGAAAGCTATGGGTGAGGAGGTAAGAGATTGGACGGAGTTAGAGAATATCACACCACTGCTGACGACGTCGTTACAGATGCGTCAGTTTGGGCGCTTCCTGAATTCTTCCCTGAGAGTAATGTGGAGTAAGGTCTGCGTATGTGGGGTGCGTGTCGCACGGCCCGTGGTGGTGACTGTTGCCCATAGCGACAGCGCCATTGTAGTCCATGTTGGTCGATGACGGATGAGAGAGATGCGTCAGCCCAAAAACAGAGGGCCCGGAGCTCGTCACTGGTTCTGTGTAGCCTCCACCAACATATATGGGGCTTCCTTGCAGATGAGTTCCATAGTTGCCGTTGCCTTGCAGGGGGTGCGTGTCATAGTCAGGGGTGGTTGCCCCAGTACCCACATATCTTTTCTGGGAAGGCAGACAATTGTTTAGAGTGCTGTTCAGAGGTGCCGGATATGACGTCGGTATGCCATACGCATTTTGATTAGCCTTATTGTAAGACGTGGGCGACTGGGATTCATATGGAACACTGTTGACGAGAGAATGCATTGAATTGAGGTATCCTCCTGCAGAAGATGGGGCAGCCGGGCTTCTCGGGGACTGAGCTCCGGGGGAAGGCATCATTCCCACCCCTTTCTGATCTTTTTTATACTTCATCCTGCGGTTCTGAAACCAGATTTTTATCTGTCTCTCTGTAAGGTTCAGCAAATTCGCCATTTCCACCCTTCGTGGTCGGCAAAGGTATCGGTTAAAATGAAACTCCTTCTCTAGTTCCACAAGCTGTGCGCTGGTGTAAGCTGTCCGAGCTCTTTTGGAGGCGGCCGACCCAGGCGGACTCTTGTCTCCTGCACAGAGCTCAGCTGCACGGGAGAAAGAAATGCAGGTTCAATAACCAATAATACAGATGAATATCATTAATGCCCCAAAGCATACATACATGATATTGGTGGTATATGATTTTAAAATGTACACTTTTCAATGACCTTAAAAATTAATCTTTAGACGAGTTGACAAAAATCATTTCCATTGCTTTTGTTTGATATGCACTGAGATGTAAGTCAAAAAACAGATCATTAGATCAATATAGCTGGTTTTCTCATCAGCGAGTATGCGCCACAAGTGCAACAAATTGACACAGACTGCTATCTGTATTACTCTAAAAGTTTCACGCAAAGCATGTAGATACAACCTATTAACAACGCAAAGGAAGAATCCATTCTATGGGATGGACCATGAGCCCTGATCACTGCCGGTATGTTTGCTGTAAAGTATCCTGTGTTGTGAAACGCATATGGTATCCGCTTGGCGGGGCTGTTTGTCCTAGATCTCTTTCCGTAGATGCATGCGTGCACATTTGTGTGAATAATTCGCATATAGTTGCGTAGCTTTCGCTGGAGTCACCTGATAGCAACCCCGATAGACTTACAGGTTTACCCTCTAAGGTGGGAGTAAACCCGCTATCATATGTCACTATATAACTATTATCAACAGGAGCATATGCATTATGACATACGTATCGATTATCATCACGATATTATGAAATTTACGTCAGTAAACCTGCACAACTCATTATTATTGTTGTTATTATTATTGATGATGAATATAATAATAATTGTTATAATATTTGGTATAATGTCAAGATATCTGGTGAATTAAGTATGACATTAACCAATGAGGTCTTTTTAAGGATTTTGCATCGAACATTCTCGTTTTAGATATAACTGCAGAACGCCTATGTTTCTGAAAATGTTGGACGAAAATAAAATATTACAGATGCATAAAAAAACGAATGGAAAACATTCCACCAATCTAACCGAAATGTTTAAACACGAATAGAGTACGTTTCCTTTTAGGTTACGTTATATTAATACACGAATTATTATTATTATTATTATTATTATTATTATTATTATTATCAGTAGTAGTAGTAGTAGTAGTAGTGGTAGTAGTAGTAGTAGTATTGTTGTTGTTGTTGTTTTTGTTACATTCTCAGCCTACAGTGGCTTTGGCTGTATTATGAATTCGCATGGCCTACTAGACAGAAACGCCCTGAGTTTTGTAGACAGTGTTTAGTCAGATGACGTTAGCAGTTGCAGTTCTCTTCTTCAGCCCCACCTATACTTTACACGGAAACTTTTCTTATTATACCATTTTTGTTGAATGAAAAAAATTTACATTTCAGTGAAATGACAATATTGTCAGTCAAACACCGTCGATCACAATTG
>JAODJU010000046.1:2386646-2428627 GCA_026776725.1 Gnathonemus echidnorhynchus
GGGGGGTTCAACAACTGAATTTTAACATCAAATAATCACCTACCAACGTTAACCTTACCTAAGCACTGATCATTACAAATAAACAAATAAACACTAACCGAACGTGAGTACATTAGGGGCAAAGGAAGGCCGAATCTAATTATTCGTTCGTTTTTAACATACGCTACGACTGCCGTTTGTAAGCAAGTAAGCAAATAAATGTTTGACCTTGCGAATAACATTTGGCTATGCTTATCCATTTATCAGATATTATTAATATGAAAACTGACTGTTAGCTTGCAATTAAACATCAACTTATTCGAACTTCAAGTAAAGTACCTGAACTGGAACTATTGTTTTTTTGTTTAGCGTTCTGGCGTGACTCCTTCATCCATGGGAAAATCTGCTTCCGGGATGCAGCGGTGGGAGATCCATGTGTGGCATTCTTGGTGGGGGGGAGACCGGAATTGTTGCTGGAGTTTTCGGTCGGAGAAACTGGAGACGGTGGCGGCGGCGCCGTGATGGGGGCCTGCTGTTGACTGTTGTCAGGGATGACAGGCGGCTGACCGGTCTGGGCTGTATTACTCCGCACACAGCTCTCTGCGAGTTCACTGGACTTCTGCAGAGGGACAGCGCCGCTGGGGGACAGCATTGAGCAGGCAGGTCGATGGTAGTCACTTTCCACATGAGAGGATGGGGGATATTGCTGCTGATTGGCATTATAACTGAAACCATTTGCTCCTTGATATGGGTAGCCACTGTATATTGCAGAGCTGTCGTAGTAGGTCGCCTTTTGCATTTCGCCGTTTCCCAATATTTATTTCAGAAACTGACAGGGTCTTGACACCCTTGTAGACTAACATTGGCACCCGGTGTCACGTGACGCCGTTCCGCCAATGGCCTCCTCGGGTAGACCTAGGGTTACAAGAAGCACGGTGAGATGGAGAAATGGTGTCGATCCATCTTACTTTTCAATACCCGACTGACACGAAAGACTATAGAGAGAAATATGTAGGACATTTCTGAAGCAATCACAGTTTAGCCTAAAGGTACACTTACAGCACAGGGGCCGGCGTGGGCTCACAACACATCGCGTGTTCGTGTGGTTATTAAGTAACGTTTGAAAATTCTTAGCTATTCCAATAACAATACAACTTAACGATATGACACGCGCATTTCATTATATAAATATAATAATAAATATTTTCGTGCAATCATTGTAAAGTGAGGATGACTGCCTTCTCTTAAAATAGTAAGCGCTCTTTTACCTGGCTTATCTTTCATAGCCCATTGCACTTCAGAACTTAAGTTTCTTGTTTATTATTATTATTCGTAGTAGTAGTCGTAGTAGTATAGTAGTAGAAGTAGAAGTAGTAGTATTAGCCTTGATGTTTTTGTTGGGGCAACATATGCACAGATTAGGTAGCACTCTAAAATCTTCTAAAGAAATCTCTAGCTGTAACCTCCACAGGTCCGTATTCGGTCCACCAAAAAGGAAAAACGCAACAAATACATTCTCTACCTTCGAATGTGTAAAACAAAGATGAATTGAAGACCTTAAGGAACCTGAAAACCCGAGCGCTCATCTCCATGACCACGTCTTGAACTTTTCTTCCAACCCCACATAATGGGTTGCTGTCCGCGAGGCCGTCTTAGGTTGATGTATGGGGGTCAGTGGGCCGAGACAAGACACCGCAGACGGCGGCCATGGATGTATTCTGTGATAGCGAGCCTTCCTCGGGAATGTCAGTAGCTCGCTAAACAAACCAAGGCACATATATGCAACGTAGCCACAAGGAATAAAAACCGTATACAAATTAATTTCAGTACTGCCGCAACAATAGCTTCAAATTGATAACAAAGCGTAAGTTTTTTGTAAGTAAAAATTAGCAAAAGTCGTAAAACATTACTATATATATAAAGGCAGTCTACAATTACAATTTATAAAATTATACTATTAAAATATATTTAGGGCGTGTAATATCTATACATTTTCCACGAGTGTTGAATACTTAACTTGCCTCTCTGCATATAAAGTTTAACTAATTTTACGAGGTTGTAATGAAATAAATTCTTTTAATGAGGTAGTAATGAAACACCTAAGCAATTAATTGCCTACTTATGACCGAACAATGTTCCGAAGCGCCCGTTAGCTGTGCCCTTGCAGAGTGCATTGAATGTTAAACTGTAAAAGCTAGGCGAGATAATATGAAGCCCAGTAACTCCTTGAAATGTTTAAAATTGATAACATGCAGGTCAGAAATGCTTCAGAACATGCAACTGAGTTGATTAATTTAGTAATCTACCCCACGCCATAAAATTTCATAAAATTGAGACAAAATTTCTGTTAGCGGAAACCTTGGAATGGTTTGGGGGTGTTTTACATGTCCCTACACGAGTATTCTCGCAGTCAAACCAGTATTCCGGGAATAAAAAAAAGGATCAGCATTCAGGGAAAAAAAGAAAAACAACAGTTAAGTTAAATACATTAAACAAAACTTGAACCCAAACAATGATGATTGTACTAAATATCTATGTTAACTATCAAGTAAAGTAACAAAATAACAATAAAAGAAAAAAACAACAACGAAAACAGCAATATAAAAACTTATAAATTAGATATCTATTTTTAACAACTAACGAAATGTTAAAATCAATTGCACAACAAGCTAAACAACGGATTTTGAAATGTGTTAAAGGGAAACGCTTAAAAATGTAGCGACTATAAATAGCCGCAATCAATTTTCTAGCGTTCAAACTACAGGCGGAAAAATACTCTAAAGCTTACAAAAAAAGCGTTTGTAGAGGAGTAGTTTGAACATTCGCATATCAGGTCCTGCACGAGAGGAAGAGCAAGCTTGTGAACTCTTCTTGAACCTAGATTTAAGTCATACGGTCATAAATCACCAGGACATAAACTCCGCCATTTACAACCGATAGCCTATTTCTGGCCTGCTTACCTTATCCTCTGACGACAAATGCAGAGCACAACACAGTATTTTCTCATTCAGTGACAAAATCGATTGAACGGTAGTCCATAGGAAGTTTAACGAGGGGTACCAGCAGGCAGCGCGTGCACTTGCCGGAGTCATCAACAAAAAGAGGAAGACCCGAATGTCTACGCCGGTAAAAACGAAATCCCTTTCTTGGTGTGGATCGGTAAACCGAGATTAGGAAGACGAGCGAATCTTGGTCAAGGCGATAAGCACTATCAGCTCCGACGGCTGCAGTTATCGCATGCTGAAGAAATGCCCATGTTTCATACCGATATTAAATGTAGCAAGGGCTGTACTGAAGTGTGTCTCATTGCAGAAGTACTATGCAGAAGCCAGTGAACTCCCCCGAAACACAGCGTCACCATAGACAAGAAAAATTATGCAAATGAAGTGGTGCCTTAAATCCACACAAGGCCGAATGTTTTCTACCAATTCCATCTAATAGTGGCTAATTTAAAATGTTTTTCAATAGCACCACTCTTCCAAATGTATCTAGGCGATTTAACGCAATTTTTAAAATTTAAAGGATTTTTAAAATCTTTGAACGAGATTTTTTGTAAGTCTTAATATACTCGAAGACAAAGTCTGCGCAATCCATTGTCTGTTACATTTCATTAATAATGCAAAATTTGTTAGCTTTAATTATTTTCTGATTTTATTTAGTTTATGCTACAATACATTTTAAGTTAAAACGAGTAAAATGCGCCTTTACTTCCTGAATTTATTTAGTTTTATTCAAGTTCTTCTCTATAACAGTGGGGAAGGAGCAAACCTAATTTATGAAACATTTCTGATTAAGAATGGCTACCAAACGGCTGGTATGCAAGACCCCTGTTGAGTGCAAAGTGGCAAAAAATGGAAAAGTTGCACCTCCAAAAGGAAAATCAGAAGAAGGCGAGAAACAGAGAGGCTGTGAGCTGGGACTCCTCTGCATACGAAAGCCTTTGTGTCGTCCGTAGCCAAACGTAAGATTTATGGCTTCATGCATCACAGCAGTAAACACGTCGAAAATAGAACTTAGAGGAGCTCAGAGCTTCCAGCGAAGAAGTAATCGCTGCACAAAAAGAATAACGGACGACGTAGGTGGGGAGAAAGCGACAAAAATCCACACGTGAGCATTTTAGCAAGCGGTGTAGTAGCATTTTAACTGAAGGCGTTGGGAATAATCACTTACTGCTTTGTGTTATTTAAGTGATGATTCAGGTTTTTCTTTACTGCCGCGCTAAGTGTCGGGTTAAATGTCACTGGAACGGATTAAGATGGTGGGTGGTTACAGCGGCTTGTACTCTGCGCCTCCAAGCTCGACCCGAAGATCAGAAGCATTTGGTGTATATTTTAATAAATCCAGCTTGTTGTTCTTGCACCAATTGTTGCTGCTCAGTTTATTGCTGATCAGTGTTTTCTTAAAACTGCTGTCGTGTCCGGAGGTGTGATTTACCCCCATGCAGTAGCTTAAATGTGACAAATTATGCTACAAAGGAAAGCGGCAACCAAGGCAGCATTAACAGGGCAGGCAGCGACATATTCCCATCATTCCAGTTTCTTGATAAAATTAACAGCAACGGTTAGTCGTTAATTAAAAAATAATTTACACTTACCAAATGGCAGGAAGCTTCTTTGCAAGGTCGCAAATCGTAAAAGCTTTATTTAGGAAGAAATCTGTAGGAAACAATAATACATAGTATGTAATAATCGCATGACGCCCTGCAAAAACGGACAGGTGATACGAATATTTTGGCTTATTAGTTGACTCGTTTAGTGGAGTTAAAACATAGCATGAATTCATCCAGGGATGCTTGATTTAATGTTGATAATCAGGAATCATTACTGCTTTCATTGACGCATTAAAGAGGAATAAAGTTTTTGAAACAAAATGTCCAATTATTATTAATAACAGTTCTTAATGCTGCCTGAACGAAAATCTAATTTTTCGAACGCAGGTTAGTGCAAAGTTTAGCCTTAATTTGAATATATTTGTTAAACGTTTGTGATTCAAGTTGAATCAGTTACAATTTAAAAGAGTAACTATTTTCAATAGGAATTAAACGACAAGATAGTATCATTGTAATTATTCAATAATAATAATGATGATGCAGATAATAATAATAATAATAATAATAATAAATTTAATGAGTTTTAGGGATCATTTGTGGATCGAGCGGTCATTAGTCGGCTTTGTGAATGGCTCTCGCAGCGGCGGCTGTCCCAAGTCCCAGAGACATAAATCACGGCGAATGCGTGACCTCCTCGCGGCCGAGCCGCTCTTGGATTGCACTCTGTATTACATTATATCCTCATTTTGCAAGCGGAACAGCATTATCCTTCGCTATATTTTCCCGAACTTTTTTTTGTTATATTACTTGATTTATTCCACCTTTTATGCACCTGTATATTAAAGAGCTGATCCACCGATCCAATATGTATAGGATGTTTGTGTGTTTGTTTGTGTGTATGTCTGTGTGTGTGTGTGTGTGTATATATATATATATATATATATATATATATATATATATTCTTCATACCCGTATCTAAAACAAACTGTTAATTTTAACTGTTATAGCACGTTCTTTATGTCGTCACAGTTAAACTATGGATTAGTTTTCTAGGCCAATTCATTAACTCACAAAGCTGCAACTCTGTCTTGAGCGGAAACCAAAATGCTTAATGTTAAGGCCTATAAAAAGAAGAATTATATACATACATTTATATGATAAAAGAATTGACCGTCAGCGGAAATCGTTATAGTGGGATGCAGCCGTGCCATTTCGTTTCTCGTGAATACAAATCCACATATATGAGTGAAGAAAAAATATTAAATAACTGGGTAGCCGGTATTGTTATCTAAGAGACCGCAATGGCAACAGTCCATAGGATTTTCATAAAAAAAAACTCCACGGCATCTGAACGCACCGGTATTGTTGCTCACGCCGTTTTTTTCGGCGAGCATTGAGCTTCATTACTAACCTTTGCCTTGAACAGCAATAACTCACGACAGTAATGAACAATCAACGGAAATACCTCAAAATAAAATCCATCCTCCCAAAGCAGGGGTCTTTCTCTCTCCGCCTAGAAAAACATATCCATCCGTGAGAGCGATGATATAGCATCCAAAAAAAAGGAGCCCCTTCTCAAGTAAAGTGCATGAAGCCCCGACTCCAAACAGAAAATGGGAACGTGTAATCAGCATCGCATAGCCAGACCGGGTCTCCGATCTCTCTGGCACAATAATGCGCTGTATTATGCGTTCACTCACGTGGTGCTACGTCAACTTAGACCCTTTTATTTGAATCTGTGACTCATTAAAACATAAATTAATTGAGTCAGAAAAACGCAAAGAAGAAATACATTTAAACGAAGCAGCTCCTGTCAATTTCAAATGGAATCAAGTAATTTACTCTTATCAATAAACCTGCTCATTCAGGGTACGTCACATATTAGTCGATAGACATGTTTCTTCGATGCTTCAAGTGAAACACATTTGGACTGTTTTTATAACCGGGAAAGTATTGTTATGAATTGCGGGAAATGATTCTCGCGGCGGTGTTACAATTTGGACGATGTGAGGCGTTTTTTTTCTCCGCGAGGAAGCCCCTAATGTGTGCTCTGAGGATCATTCGCCACTCCAGTCGCCTGTTTTATAGGTTCATTGTGCAGCGTGCGCTCCCCCTCCCGTACGGTACAGTGGGGTTACGTTACTGAAGCACGGCGTGAATAGGTACCGGAAACCAGTTTAAAACGAACGCACACTCTTGCACAGATTGTGGAGACCCGGCGAATCAGCCTCTTAGACAGCCTATTGCCTATACGACTGCCTGAGTAATGCTGGAAATGGCTTTGTAACTAGAACTCAGATTCAGGCAAGATATTACCCGACGACTCTAATGGTAATTATAAGAACTTATGAGGTCAATAAAAATTACAGTAACGTTTCATTTTTGATCAAACACATTCACTGCTATTAAATTACTATTGACAGTAAATGAGATACAGTGTTGATGTTTACGCGACATAAATTTGATACATTTGTGATCGTAAAGCAGACCAGGTACTAACATTGGACGGAAAGTGGGTACTAAATCAAACGTTCTCAGCTCAGTTTGCCGCTTGTTTCCGCCAACATGGGGTGGCCTCGCAGCTCAGCGCTCGACTGGGAAAGCTTACTAGGATGATAAATCATTTAACCGGACACCAGCCGCATTACATTCATACTCTCATGCTCAACAGCCTTTGTCTTCACAGACTCTAAGCAAGAGTAAGTGCAAAGTTCTATAAGTCTCACAGGACGACCCATAATTTATTTATTTTTTAAAAAATGCACGTGTGGACTTTTAGCACACGAATGAATCGATACATGTTTAATTTGTATTTATGACTGTTCTAAACAATCTCCACGTGCTGCGTTTGGATAAAATGTCCGTGATGGTAAAAAATGGCGTGTCGACTGACCTGCGTCGGACCACCTGTTTATAAAAGAAAGAAAATATAATCTTCATTTTGAAGTACCCATTTTCTGGCCAGAGATACAATACTATCAAATCACATGGGCACGTGGACTGCTGTGTCTGGATATTATTCTAAAGCGTCACTTTTTTGTGGACGAAGAAAAGTGCGATCTCACTCGATTTTATTTCTGCATCTTAGGTTTGACCCCCCAGGAACATTAGCTGGTCGTTGTATGACGGAAAGAAAAGAATTAAATGTTGGATTATTGAAGTTCGTTTTCTCAGTGTATTATGTTAACATTTTGATTAGTTGCAAATAATAAATCTCATGTGAAGGAAGAAAGGGCAGCGTGGACGCCATTTCTTTGGACACGCGCCAGACGTTTGTACATATCTTCCCACAATGTTGACATTCAGAGCTATAAAAGCAAAGCTAAGGTTACCGACGCACTCATCTGAAGATAACTGTATGTTTACATCAACCATCAGGACGGTGAATGGGATCTTCAACGGCTACAATGAACTCATTCCAGAACAGTTTTATTGCTTTTGAATGTTAATTAGGAGCACTGTGTATCCGAAGTCGTTCTAAGACTTTTTTCTAAACTTCAAGGTACATGACTGTTCTTTGCTGCATGTAACTTTGCATTTTAGTGTATTATAATGGTAATCTTTTGGTGATATTAATCTCGTTATCTCGGAAGTGATATGCCGGTTTAATTTTCAATCGGAGTATTAAAATAAGTTGAATCCGTGTTAATTGATTCCAGAGATTGAGGTAAGCAAATTAGGAAGCTTACATTTTCGCATTTCTAAAGCTATTGCTATGATCATGAAAGCAAAACACGCTATCTATTACGAATACCGCAATAAATGTACGGTTGATATTTGTTCCTCCATTTGCATGGTGTTAATTTATAGCCAGCTTCGTGTGTAGAAGCCCTGTAAATGTTTAACAAGTCAACAACTGAACCTTTTCTTCTCCGGGTCGCCTTGCTTACCATGCAGTTGCCATTTGGCATCTGGTGGGTTTGTTCACAAAACCAGCTCACTTAAGTGCAGAACTGCACTAAACCACAAATAACTGTTTATAATGTTCACGACAAAGACATTTTATTTCGAATTGCTTTTAATTATGTTTTTCAAGACTTCATTAGAACACATTAGGTTTACATGTATACGGGCATATATTGGAATAACACATCTATAAACAATGTTATTTTAATAATTTATGTCATCAAACATTTAAAAAATATTCTAAATAGTCAGATTTAACGTAGAACCGTAAAATTCAGTTCCGCAAAGTCTACATTTAAGAGCTATATTGATGTTGCCGATGTATGTAATATAAAATCTCTCCATTACAAAAATTAGGCTACCCAGTGTTGCTAGCGTTACGTTAAAATAATAATAACAATAATAATAATAATAATAATAATAATAATAATAATAATGGCCATTTATGATTACCGTTTTTACGGATGAAGTTTTAAGAATTATACCTATCCGATTTCAGCTATTATTAAAATGCAACGCCTCAGGACAGATTTACCCTCCATTTGAATTTAAAGATCATCTGCGCCCTGTAATGCAACTTAAAGAATCCTGATGTTGGATGCTTGTCAAGTTCTGTGCCAAGCGCATGTTTTTTTAAAATCCTTCCATCCTTTCGTTTTCTGTTTTTTTTTCTTGTAGTTATCAAGGCTGACATTTAAACCTCACTTACCATTAGCTGTTGCTGAAGCATGCATTAAAAGCAATAATGCTACCGTTTCCCCAAATCATTCAGGTGATTTTGTAACCTTGCTTCATTTTGCTTTGAACCGTTAAAACACGTGCCTGGAGCTAGAATTAGAAACTTTGGTTTCTCTGCGACTTTCATTTCCAGCACACACAGAACTAAATGTATGGGAAATAAATTATAAAGCAGCATCGATACGTCAAACTTAAAATACTAAAATTTGTTGATCATTATCAAAGTTTAATGGGAAAGGTTGAATAGATAACAGAAACCATATAATTTAATGAAAATAATCTGATAGGTAGTACACTCACACAGCAATGCCGATTTCCTCTCCCATTCCAGATCATCAGAGTAGGGAACACGAATCTCCCATCGCAGAAGACCACATGAAGTGAAAATACCGGCGACTTCGAATCTATTTCAGAACACGGGTATTAATTATTTAATGAGTCACGTGAAGGAGTAGATTAAAATTTTAGCACAAGAAGATAAGGGTGACCTTTGTCTGTATCTTTGATAAATTTAATCATATTCTGTAAAATAACTGAACATTCGCATTCGAGATATTGAAATTTCTCAGAATAATTAAAATCAGGCGATGGGTGGAAGCTCCGCCTTCCAGGAATATCGATACATTGGAACAGGTGAGTCTTGCTTATTGTTAAAGCCTGGACGTGAAACCTGAAGTCTTATAACTTTACGCATCGTCATAAAACTTTTACGCAATAGTCTCTCAGATGGACGTTATATCTCGGCTGAATTACAAGTAATGTATAGCCGTGGAAGATAGGTTAGCTTTACTGGCATCTATCAAAACTTAGTACTTCCATTTAAAATCAATTATTTTTCTTTTTTTCCTCATTTACTGTAATATTATTAGAATCTATGGAATGTTAAAGAGTTCTCTTACCCCTATTGATGGAAATAGATCGTTTTGTTGTTATATGTGATTTTGTTTCCGCACAGATTTTGTTTTTCCACTGCTTTTAATGTACCTATTTTCCAACAAACGCACATACATTTCACAGTTTGCATAATTAAAATAAATGCATTCACACATTTTTCCTGTCGTTTATACCCTGAGCTGGGTAGGTCTGGACATTGTGTAAGAAGGTCAGGGGTCATGCAGCCTTTCAACTCGATAATTGGACAAAAACTCTGGCCTTTCGATGAACCCGAGATTCGTACAGATGAGACAGGTACGGTCCATGTCTCCCACTCAGTGAGATGGGCTGGTGGCTGATCCAGCGACTCCAACCACAGTCAAGTAATAAACATTTACCAGTACCGTTTCATTTTGCCTTAGAGATTAATTAAATAAGTGGTCTGTGTATACGAAATAAAATTTAAGAGTTAAGCTGCAATGAATATAATTACGCTCAAAAAATTAAGGAGTTCGACGTGAAACGACTAACTGAATCGGGACGCCTTTCGCTGCCGAGCTCCAAGACATTTCTGAAGTCGAATCGTTAATAATTATACTTTTACATATACGATTTGTGAAAACAGGAAACAAACAATATAAAGCCATTTTATTACTATTTATTGTTTAGACAATATCCATTGATCAGTCATCCTTAGCAAGAGTCAAGGTAAATAGTATTTTAAAAGGATTAAAATTGAAATGTCGCAAATAAAACAGTCTAGAAACAAGCGAATACACAGTATTATTGCCAAACATTGAATAATATTACTTCATACCAAACTATATTTAAAATGTTGTTTGACCAGTCTTATATGAACAGTGAGGCTATTTATATGTATCGTATTCTGTGTTGATGGCTGCCACGCTAATTAACATTTTTTTTTTATTTCATTCAAAATGCACTTGATGTTTATTTATTAGTAATTGTCTTGCAAACAATAAAGACTGAATACATACATACATACATACATGCATACACGTACATAACAAATAAATAATACCGAGACACTGAACCAGACGTCTGTCAGGTAGAAAGCAGCTTGTCACCGTTCTTACAGAAAGTAAATTATTTCCATACTATCTTTACGTGGTCAGCTTCTGCTGGACATCGCAGCATATAAGCATACATGACATAGCTTATTTCAATTGCCTGTTTTATTTTTAAACCAGAGCGTTAATAGTTGAATCCAGTCGTCAAGATTACAAAACGCATAACAGCGATAAAGTCAACTGGACACGAAAAAAACACATCAGGCTAGAAAGTCTGGACATATAAACATATTTTATTTAACTTCTATTGTGTCTTGCATAGACTATAACACTTATTTTATTATCCAAAAAACTGATATAACGTCACAGTAATGAACACAGTTCAAATCACTGCTTCACAAAACTTACACTCACGAATAGGCCTAAACACACAAAATGAGTTTCCAATAGGACTAAAGAGTCATTATCTTCACCAAACATACATAATGTACATCTGGGAGGGTCCTTTTTATTTACATAGGTCAGTCACCTGGACGTGACAGAAAATTTAACCTTAAAACAGTTAAGCTATCTATTTTCAAGAGTATATCTCAATCTACACAAAATGACGGTCAAGACACTAGATCGAGACTTCGGCGTCCTTTCAGTCTTTTCGGGATTTCAAATATATTTTGCGAAATACGTTCAAACCCGCGCTCTGAGCTATTAATAATTCAAACACGGACAGTGAGAATAGGCAAGTGGTCATCACTTCAGAATTAATGTCACATTCTTCAATGTATGTCCAAATTCTGCATTCGCCTCCTCAATCTGTTTGGTCAAAGGTTCTCTCTTATTCGGTTACTATAAGCTTGCTGTACAGGGCGCTGGGACAAGCTGTTGCTGTTGACGAGTGGGTGTTTTGATTTGTTGGTGTCCAGCCGTTGAGCTGGCAGAACGGACCTTAGTATTTGGCAGTTTATGGTCTTTCTTCCACTTCATCCTTCGATTCTGAAACCAGATCTTTACCTGCCGTTCCGACAGGCACATAGTGTGTGCTATTTCCACACGTCGACGTCTCGTTAAGTAACGATTGAAATGGAATTCTTTCTCAAGCTCTAGAGCTTGCTGTCGGGTGTAGGCGGTGCGGGACCTCTTGGGTACTTCCCCAGTGAAACTGGAATTCACTAAACACAAGCAAAAGCAGACAGGTGTTACTGCTAGAATACTTTTAGTGCCATCCATTAAATACATTTCACATGTGTGCGCAGAGCTAAAACGCGCGGATCGCGCAGGAGGCTACACTGTCGAATAGTCTGAACTATGCGTGTGCAAGATATTTAAATAATTAACAAAACTGGTGGTTTATTGCGCCTTGGCGACTGTCCAACCAAGAGAGATAGTTTGGGAAACAAAGAATCACAAGCACATGGCCCAGACAGTGGAACAGAGCAATAAAATTTATGAGGGTCGTTAATTGTTGACCTAACAGTTTGGTGCTCGTAAATAACCCGAATGTTGGGCTCATTGCTACAGTGATTGCTAGCAGGTTCGGATGGATGACTGACGACGGATTCAGCATAAACCACGACATTAACTTACCGGTGTTAACGTGCACCTTTTTCATCCAAGGGTATACCACGGGTTCTTTCGCCTTCTGTATGTGCGTAAATGTGTCGTTGGAGAGACTAGAATCCTTGGTAATGGCTACGGCACCTTCACTGCTCGGAATCCGCAGGGGACCCGAATTCTGACGACCGGGCTGGGTCTGAACATGACCTCCTTCGGCAAAGCCGTCCAGTCCAGTCGAAGTGGCATTGAAGTCGTAGTTTGATTCCGTGTAGTTTGACCGCTGGTAGGTTGCCTCATCGTGATTAGAGAAGCCTGGATCTTTCGGCCGTTCGTAGTACTCAGAAGGGGCAGGAAGGTATCCATTCTGCTGATATTCCTCGCATGGAGGAAAAGATGGTTCCATGTAGTTTGAGTTTATCAAATATGAACTCATGGTCATTAATTTGTGAAGTGCAATATTGCTAATTTTTATCGTGCTTTCGTTTTTCTGATCTCAACAAAAAACCCTCCTACTCCTGTCAAATGTACAAAGTTGGAAGATCACGTGAGACAATCCACCAATCACGGAATCTCCAGTGGGCATCGTGTAAAGAGACACCAATAGAAATTAGCTATGAACACAACGAAAAGACTAGACAGTCCACCTTTGCATGTTACTAATTATACCAAAATTTAAGGCAAATGCAATGATGAAAGATGTTCTCAGTATGTTTTGTGCTATATTACGTTTTGATGTTCTCTTTGCTTGCAAATCACTGTTGTATTGGTATGCATTGTAACATAACTGCAAACAATGTCACATAGTATCAGAAATAAACAACAAACCATTAATTTCTCATTTTGGTCAAATCCAATAATTAAATAATATGAATGCTTTATTTGAAGTAATATAGCATCTAGTAGCTAAACACTAAATTGATAAACATCTTTTTCAGTGTTAACAAAGGTGACTTTAAATTAGACGAAGCAGAAATCTGTACGACACGAACCTGTAATATTGCCGTGACATAAATAAATCAATGGAAATTCCATGACAATTGTTTTAAAGGCACTCAAGGAATAACTACATTATGCACGTATAAAATGATTTCCCATCAATTAATGTTATATATATTGTCAGTTTATGTAGCAGAGTTAGTTTTCCTACGTAAAACCGCCCGGTGACCGTTTAATACATCCTGAGTTTGCCTGACAGCAATTTCATGTATATATTCTTCAATTAACCAATTTCTGAAATCGTCGTGTATTTCGTTGCGTAGAACAAGATAACAGGAATAAGAAAGGTTTAGCCTACTTTAGGAATGAAAAACTAAAAGTAGAATCAAGGTTACTGTTTTTGGTACACGACAGGAAAAAAGAGAGAAATAAACGTTTTGTAAGGTTTTTGAAAAATTTAAGGTTAAGGTTGTTTACTTGAATTCAAGTGCTGTGACGCACAACTCTTATTAGAGCCCTTTGAGCAAATTAAAATCGTGAAACATATATGAGAATGAACACGCCTTAGCCCATACTACAATTCAAGAATGTGATATGTTACATTAAATTATATTTTTGTCCCGGTAATTCAACCTATATAACAAACCCACCCATATACAGATGTTTAAAATGTCTAGTATGGATTGGTTTCGTTAATCTTCGTTCCATTCAGGAATGAAGACGACGAGATAACCTGTTTTGGATATAGTGGTTGGAAGCCTGCAAACTAAAGTCGAGGTATATATTTTTTTGCTTCTCTGTATGATTTACGGTAATTTTAAGACAGAGCAGACTGAAGGCTACAGTCTCTGAAAATCCCATACGTAGAACTTTCAGCAACATCGTCACTATATATCACATATGTTACTCTCTGACTGCACTAACCCAAATGTAACAACAGTGTTTTAGGGCAGTCTCATTAAGAACATTAACTGAGTTATGAAATCTCGATTTTCCAAGTTCCCTTACGTGATACAGGGTGTCCGCTCCATCCTTTTCACGACCTGCTCCAATTTGACTGTCTTCCATTCGACTGTCAAACATGCTGCTACGGAAGACGGGCAGCGCTGCTCACGCAAAGCGAGCACTGCGACCACCGGCAAGCCTCAGAAAATCAAAAACTGGGTTCTGTATCCCCTAAAACAAGCAGATCGTCTCTAACTTAATACTGACCGAAAAGTGACACCATTCCCATTTTGTCTTATTAATCTTGGACATTGACAGTCTTTGTTAAACAACAAGGCGTGTCCTTCAGGAGGCCATTTTCATATTTGTTAGACGCAGTGACCTGAAATTCACCCCAGACTTGGACTTCGCTTTCCAGGGTCTATGAGGGGAGATACCGAAGCGATGGGCAGGGGTCAGCACCCAGTTGCTCTCAAAAAGACAAAAAAAATGACTAAATGCCTTTACAACTCATGAAGTTGCGATTTCAAAGACATTTATATCCTTTCGTATGAATATGCCAGGTCTTTCTTCAGGATAAAAAAGAAAATACTCAAAAAGCAGAATTAACGCCTACAACATCAAATCAATACCCCCATTGGTGCGTTGCATGAGAATTTACTAAATAGCACAGTACGCATATTCACATATTTGTTTTAGTGCCGAATGCCGATATTTACGATAGACCATAAATCATAAGTAACTATTACTTTGCAATTATATTAAGCACTTGGAATTCTAAATATTATGGATATGTGCAAAAAAACATAACACGTATTCATACACACGTGTCCACCTTAGTTTAATTGGCTTTCCCGGATTATAGTACAGTTCTTACAAGGGAAGTCTTGACGAGCTTCTCCTGTATCTTTATGTTTATTTTAAGTATCCATTGATCAAGACCAAAGTATAGAACTCTATGTGCTTAAAGAAAAACGAAAAATATAATCGTTGTAAATGTAGGCATGCATATGGTCGGTTGTGTCTTAAGATTTAACGACTTAAGACATGCTCTTCGTTATAAAACATGCGTGAAATTGTAAGTTCGCCCTCTAAAGAGAATCTGCTTTACATATTGAGGTACATATAAAGGCCCACATCATTAGTTATCGTAATATTTTACTTTAAAGCAATATTGCGTCGTACTATTCATATGTTCTTTGATGTATAACTTTAGTGAAATGGCCAGGATGAAATCATGCAGTACGAAAAATTAATGAAAGGAAAATCACTTTTTCCAGTTGGGAAGCATACAAATGTGTTTATTTTATTTAAAACCCAAAACCATTATTTAGCTAACATGGTTTAAGAAAAGCTAAACTGAGTAATACTAGAGTTGAATAGTATTAAATAATATCGACCTTAATGAGAAATGATTGTAATGTTACTTTAATTGATCACAGTTCAATCATTATTATATCAGCAAAGTTATTAATTCAGAGTATATTTAAATAAATTAACTCACGTGTGTTTAAAATGATCCAGGTCAGATCGGAGACAATATCCTCAACAACGTCAACCATAATATGTATACTAATCCAAAAACTGCTCGATTATTCAAGAAAAGACCCATATACTTAATTTTTTATAGTTGGATTTATCACCAAATTAAGTGGCACTTCTTTAAAAAGCATTTCTTTGTTTTTCATAAACTCAAAATCATTTTTCTAAAAATTTTTTTAGTTCAGCGTAGTTAATTCTTCAAACAAAACAAGAATGAAAATATATTCGTTTCGGACAAATCCGGTCAAACTAGAGCAAGTTTATTTCGTTTAAAACCAAGTATTTTACATCTTCATAGAAGATCTATAGAAATATTTCATTGTAAATATATATATATATTTGAAATAATGTAAGACTCGTCTTAATTTCGGCAGGGCGCAATTAACCTACTTCAAATCAAATCGTAAAATCTCATTTTTTTTAGTTTCAGGAATTGATTATGTAATTCTAATCTATAATTGTTTCGTTCAGGAATAAAATAAGGTTTCCGTAGCTTCCGTCACCATTCCAAGGATGCACACGCGCTCCTAAACCCACACAACAAACATCACATTATTACGGACAATCAACATGATCTCAGACAAATAGATGCGGTGCATTTAATATACGCGTTTATATGTTATTCTGGAAAAGAAAATACACCCCGGCTCCATTTCTGTTACAGATCAATATGGATTAGAAACAACCGATGTTATGGAATTTCATGGAATCTTTTCAATCCGATCACACAAAAAAAATAATCAGCTTTCCCAACTTAATTAATAAAATTCGTTCTTATATGACCTCAAAGCAAACCATGTTTAACTTAGTGTTACGCTTACACCCAGTGAATTTTCACCAGTTTCGAAATTTATTATTGTCCAGCGTTAGTTTGAAGTTCGTATTTGCGTTGTGGAAAAAAACAATAATAAGCAGACCACAAAACTAACGTGTTTTCGAATATTTTAGCAAGATACCATTTTAACACGCACGTCTGTCCTTTAGCATTTTCTATGTGTTTATTCTGACATATTATTGCTCACAATCCAGCTGTAAATGTTTTTAATTCCAAAGCAAATGTAATTAATAACTTAATAAAATGCAAAGATCACCAGCTGGTACAGGCCAATGAGGGAGCCTCACGCCCCGCGGTACATAACCCGGGGGTACTGCTTCTCCCGGGTTCACCTGGAGTCCACCGTGATACATGTGTAATTCAAAGCTATTTTATCTTTTGTGCTGGGAGTCAAGATCGCTATTATAACGCTGGCATCAAGCCTTGGCTGAACAGATGACCAGGACTTGTCCAGCGCGTAAACTTTTGACCCCCATTTTTCCTCACGCCCATCCGCCCCAGCATCGCGGAGTGGCCGGCAGCCCAACCGAGTCTGCAGTGGCTGAAAATGGTTAGTGGTATCAGCAGAATTATAACGCCCATCATTAAGCAGTTTACGCCTGGTCTGAATTTAAACATTTGCAGATTTGGGGGCAGTTTTATCAACTAAAGGGCTATACAGTACATTTAGAACAACAAGCTACCTGTGGAATACGGAAAGTGTTAAAACGGGGCCAGCAAACTAAGTTAATCAAATATTGTGTGGCCTCACGTGTTTTTAATATCAAAGCACTCAACTAATTTCCGGTTCAGTTTGTTGCAGCGCAAGCTGATGACGGTGAACTTGGCCTAAAGCGGACTCTGCTGGTGGCTCTAAGGCTGTGCAGATTTATCTTACTGCTATTTGTGACCTCGCTGTGAACTGCGAGATGTGACGTGTTAATTTTTCTTCCCGTATACTAAATGCCAGTTTTCAGCGAGGCTAAACAGCGTCAATGAATTCTAGTTTGATTCAGTCGTTTAAAACGCAAGCATCCGTGATCTTGTTTTAATAGGCAACATAAAAGCAAGTTCGTATCAAAGAGTTCTGCTAACAGGTTTAAGTGGAATTCTGAAATGTGATGATCTGAATAAACTATGCATAAAGGAACCATCGTTTGTTGCATGGACAGCGAACCTAGCGTCATATAAGATCGAGAATGAAACGATAAAACATCCGAACAAATGTTCCGGTGGCAAAGTAGATATATTACCCATTGCTTTTAAGTGCAGGATAACTTGGAACACTCTACCAAACTTGTTAAAAATCAATGTTTGAAAAAATATATTGGAATCAAAATATATCCATTAAATATTCAATTTATTAGGTTCGTAACCTTTTGGAAGCATCAGTTACATTCAAAAAGGCTTTGGTATACTTCTCTACTTTTATCCATAAAATCACATATAAATCGCATCTCTGCAAGACTACAAATTCCATACACATCAAAATATAGTATGTGTCTAATTATCATTCGATCGCATTTTCATCTTACATGTTAATGTGAGAAGTAAAAATTGCATACTATTCAATTTTATTGTCCTTAACGGCATAACAAAAATAACGTCTTGCTGTGGCGAAATCTGTGACTGAAAGCCTCACGCGCAAACCGTGGTGTGAAATGCGCGTCTGCTGTGATGGCGTGTAGGATTTCTACACCTAATGAAGATTTTTAAGAAATGTACCAAAGTGCTTCTTCTGGGAGTCAATGTAGAATGGCAGCCTATTAAATATTACGTTCTACCCAACACAATTGTGTTCAGTTTTGTGGGAAATGGGGAAACAATGCATGTGATAGATAGATAGATAGATAGATAGATAGATAGATAGATAGATAGATAGATAGATAGATAGATAGGATGCACTTAAACTTTTATAGAAAACGGTAGGATCCGATTTTGACTATGCATATATAATTGACAGTTATCATAATACGGACAGTGTTTCAGCAGTGTCATAATAATGTTATTTCCTGTATATGAATGTTCAGATACCAAGCCGTTAACTTATATGATAACTACAATTAAAATGCCTCATTGTGGCTATACTTTATACCCAGCACAACACAGCACTTACATGCAAGTAGCAAGTAGCCTGCAGTGTGTAACGAAATAGAATCGATTTTCTCTTCAGTTTTAGTTTGAGTGACACTTTCAGGTGTCCTCTGAACTTTACAACCGAAGAAACCATCCAATGCTACAGATCAAAGGCTTTTCCCCATCAAAGGCAGGCGCTCTCGCGTTAGTTAAGCTGTTATCTTTATGGCATCATAAAACCTTCGCAATTGCACTGAGTTGTGAAGGGACACATGATTTTAAGGCTACCACGTGCAGCCATTGCCAACTCATGGATACTCTCTCTCTGCCTACTGTGTTTTAGTCTTACCGATCAGTACTCACACTAGCAGATATTCTCCAACAGTGGATTTACGAGTAATTATCCCGCCATTCTAAAATGTTTTTATAAATTCAACCCAACTTATCCGACAGGTATTTATTACGAAATCCTGAAATCGTCATGTTTCCCCCATTTGTGCTTCAACTGCGATTTGAGAAAACAAGATGTACTGGAAAGGAAGCAATTAAATATCCATGCGAGGACCCACCCATCCCTCTGCATTGATAACATGCTCAACATCTGCCAGCGCCAATATTACGAAGATTACTGTCGTCAAATCAGCAAATTAAGTAATCGTGGGTGCACGTTAGGCGCCCTTGCACGCACTTTGTAAGGGTGGTATGAGTGGCCTGGCTGGGCCCACGGGAACAGTGGCACAAACACTAAGTAGAACTGAAGTAAAACTTACCTTTAGCGAAATCGACAGTCTTCAAGAACTTGGCTTGAGCTTCCTCCATTGTACAGAACTCTGAAAGGAAGAGCGGCTATAATGGACATGGAACACTTACAGCCTGCAAGAGAGTCAAATGAAGCCCTGCGTCAGTACTATTATATGTTATGTGCAATATACTGTTGGATGTCAACTCCCCAAAACCATAAAACTTACTTTAATGGCACCACGTGACCGTTTATAGCCAGTAAGCCTATCTTTCTGTGCTGTGGATGATTTTCCGATTCATAGACAAAACCCCCATTCATTTGGCACCCAAATGTCGTGCAGCCGGAACTGGGATAATAAAGTTTATAGCTCCAAACTTAAATAGATTTTCAGGGAGTGGGAAGCAAGAGAAGGGACACATGCAGAAGCCCTCGTGTGGCTTATTGTATGGACTATTTAAGCTTCAAGCACGCGGGTGAGTACCGTAAATTCTAACAAATTTTAGCCTGTTGAATTTTACACAGCGTTATACAAAAATATCTTAAAAGTTGCTAAAACTAAAAGGAAAACATTTTTAGCAATTTAAAATGTAGATACCATATCACAGACCTTTCGTCAAAACGTTTCAGAGTGCACAGAAAAGTATACATTATACGAATGTATATTACATATTAGGCTACTTTCTGAAGTTTCAAAATTTTAATTTCTAACAGGCAACTTAGCATAACCTTTGAATGAATAACACAATGTAGCGCATAAAGATGTTGCAATATAAAGTTTATTATCATCCTTGATTTTATTTCCAGTCATTCTTAAAACATTTACAAAATGATCACAACTGGGCCTTACAGTCAGACGACAAGTCCACTAAGGACCTTCTGTCAAACACATCCTACTCGCTGCGCCCGGAACACATCTTTGTGAACAAAAGGATACAAAGGCACAGCTATGACAGACTGGGTCGGAACCGTAGCTCAGTCACGTATTCACAACACATAACATTTACAGTACAAGGTAGGTAGTATTTGTGATTACAGAGAAAACAGCCGTCTCTTTGACAGCTTAGAGCAATACATTAAACAAACACAAACACACGAGCATAAAACAATTATTCATTAATTCTTCACTTGTTCAGTTAGAGTGCAACACATAACTTCTGCTGGCAACTAAACGGGTTTTACGATTTTACGATTCACTTCTTTATTAAAACAGCAAATAAGTTAAACATATACCCCCATTTGTTTACACAATTACCAAACAAAGTTTTACAGGAAGCAGTTCTACTCACTCGAAGCACTAACACGGCCAAATAAAAAAGAAATGGCTTAAAATGAGTGACACGGGGGGCTTTCCGCCCCAGAACAGCTCATGGGAAGTCTCTCACGCGCCGTAGGGGAAATGTTCCCTTCTTCTGTCAGTACTTTTTGGAGCTCAAAAAAAAATTATGGACGGTACCCGCCTCCCGCTGCCCCCATACTCATGCTTTTGAGCTTATTGTCTTTCTTCCATTTCATCCTCCGATTCTGAAACCAGATTTTAATTTGTCTCTCAGAGAGACAAAGGGCGTGTGCGATTTCAATCCGCCGTCTACGGGTCAGGTACCTATTGAAGTGGAACTCCTTCTCCAGTTCTAAAGTCTGGTAGCGCGTGTAGGCTGTTCTCGCCCGTTTCCCTTCAGGTCCGGCCAAGCTGTCTGTCATACAATATTCCATCATTACTACTTTAATAAAACAATCAAACATGCTCAGAGTGACTATGAAATTAGTATTGCCCTTGTATTATTATTATTACTAATTATTATACATAATATAACGGCAACTTTAAATGTTAGAGACAATAAAAAATATCTTTAAAAATCAAGTGAAGAAAACGGAACATTACCAGTACAATTTCAAAACACGCTTTACAGAGGAATTATAAAACATAAAAAATTTCACGGTCGTTCTCTTTAGAAAAAAAATCAATGCGACTCTCATATGTATTTTGTAATTGAAGGATAATACTATTAATAGACCCTTATTTGCGGAAAACGATTCCTTTCGGAATATTATTACTGTACTCATACCACATCATATAACTTATTTTTGCGAAAATCGCATTTACGCATTCTAGACAAAATCGAAATCATTACGGAAAAATAAAATTTTAAACGGTCGATCGCTGCGGCTGAAAAAGCAGCCACATATCCGGCCAGTAGCTTTAGCTCTACACCAGTTAGGCAAATTCGTTTAGCTTTTAGGCGGTATGTGCTTTATATAGGCACTGAAATACAGAAACACGCTGACGCTAAGAAACAGCAAGGAACATACACGAAAAGAAATAAGAATTACCGTGACTTATATGTAGTTTTCGCATCCATGGGTATATCTGGGGTTGGGCAGTCTCCGTGACGTTTTGTGAAGTTGTCTGAGCGCTTCCCGCCGGCTTGTCTTCTTCTGAGGCGGACGCCTTGGAAACACCGTCTCGGCTCAACAGCGTACAGCTGTTGTTTGAACTAGAGGAAGTGGCGGGGTTTACAATGGAGTTTTTAACAGCGCGGTGACTTTCGCTGACAGGAGAACTTGCGACAGAGGAGCACGGTATCGGGTCAGGTGGAGGCGAGTGAGACGCCGTCGCTGCCTGATTGTACCTGGTCTCAGCAGATGCGGATGTCGCACTAGGTGTGTAGCCTGGAGCCCGAACACTTGCACCAAAGTGGCTGGTAGTCGAACGCCCGACACTGAGGTCCATCCCATTGTAGCCATAGCCGTACCTGCTGGAATGCATGCTCGTTGAATCCCTGTATTGCTCGTTGGCTGAGCTGTGATCGCCATAATTATGTAACTGGTACTCCGCGCCATTAGGATAGCGACCGCAGAATGAATTCACAAAATAAGAGCTCATTTGTTGACAATAATTATATTGTTGTTATTATTTTGAGCAAATAATATGTGTGTGCTTGATTTGTGGCTCTTGATGGTTTTGTGCGTCTATAGCACCCCTGCACAATTTATGATGAATTATGGAAATGACTGGGACATGTACTTGATTCCCTCCTACGTAGGCATCCAAATATGGGTTACGACTTAGAATCACGTGCTTTTGTTGTCCAGTCGTAAATCCTCCTTGATGACCTCCAGAGGTAAACTCGTTCACAAATAGGAAAGCTGGGTGGATGCTTGCGGGGGCGCGCGCTTCGCAGGAGCGCCCAGATCCCGACTTTCGGCTACGCTTATCGTCGTGCGCCACCCCCTGGAAGTATAGAGAAACTGTAGCCGTTGCTTTACGCGAGTGAAGACCGGGGTCACACAAAGGTTAGAGCATCTCCTTTCGTTTCTAATGCTAGACACATCCAGACGGCGCAAAAGACGAAATAAAGACAACTTTGTAAAATTTCATAGGTGCAATGAATATAAAACCACTAAATAAGTCGTCAATAAACAGTATATTTTGTATAGTTTTAAAACAGAATTGATCGATTTATTTAAGTATTTAAGCTTGGAACCTTTGTACGTCGTTAAATATAAAATGTAAAATAAATGAATAAATTTAACTTAGACTAACAGCATAAAGCAGACACAAGTATAGTCCTCGTCTATAACCATTGTGTCTCGTATATATTTCATGATTTATACATTGTAATCTTGAATACGCGAAAATGTTTGCATCGCACATGACAAAATGCTAATTAAATATTTTGAAAATGCATTATTTTCTTTGTATGCATTTTAGTATAAAATTCGTAGCACTATTTTAACTCCGGTATCTAAAGAAAATCTTTAAAATTAATCATGGAATTTTACTGAAGTACACTTATTTCGGGTCGGTAAATTAATGAAACGGTTACGTCTCAGTACTGAAGTGCCAGTAAACGAGCTTATGGGAGAATATTTCAACAGCATTACAATATCAGAAATGCTTGAAACTAGCCAGAATTTATATTGCTGGGTTTAATATTAACAACGTAAGAAAATATAGAAGAACAGAAGTAAGAATATAGAAACCAAAAGCAAAGGCAATCGCCACTGATTCGTTGCCTCAGGAAACTCTGTATTACAGTTACGTTGCATTTAATCGTTCGGTTCACTCATTGCCATGATTTAGTAATACTTACAAAGGGAGTGTATGTTGGATTTTGTTTTGGATGTGTGAAACGGTTCGTTTTTCGTGTTTCCAAAACAATTTATCTCCGAGAAATATAAATTTATTAAAATATAATTGGACATTAAAGATACTGTTAAATTTTATCATTAACATTGAACATTTTATGTCCGTTATACCTACATCAACTGCAGCAGCAACTGTTACCGTTTTGTTGCTGTTTTGCGTAATTTTTATTAGGGGTATTTATATTCTTGGTGCCGGAAGTAGTTGAAATGTTATTATTAATAGATTAAAATTAAAATACGACTATATCTTATTATTAAAAATATTGCATTAAATTAAGATTTAAGACGGAAGAGATCGCAGTCCTTTCATTTGTTTAGTTTATGTTTTACTGCGGATTTAGCGACGTTGAAATGCACACCCTCGTGTATATGCTGTCTGTGACGTGCTGTTTGGTCCATTTTCTCCAAAGAGTTCATCCATCAGATCGCTTGTTAAAGTGTCGGCGTGTATTATTTGTATTCCTGGAATATTGTAAGTTATACTCGCGGGTGACAAGGGAAGGCTTTACATTTTAAATAAATGCGTTTAAGGCCATTAGATTGTGACACAGAGAGAGCAGAACGGTGTACAACCATGAATTTATTCATTAGAAAGCTTTCTTAATCGTTTTCTTAATCGTTATGATATTTGTAATGAGGATGGTATTGTACTAATATACCATCATGAATTAAATAAACAAATGCGAAAGAAGCAAAATTGATCAGCTGGTTTGGCAGTAGCCAATAGAAAAGCAAGTAAACAAGACAAAATCCGGTCCAAAAAATTATGTAAAAACTAAAGCGGGTTGAAAAATGTTTATTTGTGCCCACAAACATAAATCAGGGAAGGCTTTAATTGTTCTGAAATTCAAATCCAAAATTACAATCCAAAAAAAAAAAAACAAAAACTGTACCTCCAATGAATAGACTGAAAAAACCACTCTAAACGCATTTTTTACATGACAACATACTTTCCAGTCTACGTAAACTGTTTTGGGGTCAAATCAAATCTACCAGACTGAAATGAAAAACGGACTGTTAAACAGTCATTTTTCATTATTTATATATAGACGTGTATATCCCATTGTACGCCTGCATATTTATATATGTCCATACCGACGTATTGAACTGTACTGTTCTGCATATTGTTTTGTTATTGTATCAAGTAAAACTTAAACAAATATACAATACATATAATTTTCCTTTGTTGTCTATTTTTTTTGTTTATCGTCCTTCTTATTTGTTTCTACAACTAATAAAGACAGACACTGCTCAATTTCAGGATTAATGTAAGTAGTGTTGCATAAATGCATAAATGCACTTGCAATTTTTGTTGATTGTGTATAGATAGATAGATAGATAGATAGATAGATAGATTACTATGTAGCATGTTCTATTGTTATTATTATTATTTACATACTGTTTTATTCTATGTATTGTTAGAATAAACATAATTGCCACATTTTGAGCTGCATCATTTTATTCAAGATTACTGTATTTGGAACCCAATAGGCTTCCTAGTAAAGTTGTTGACTAATAATCTAAAGCACGTGTTTTCACTTGTGATTAATTTGTTTTGTGTGCAATATATTAATATTGTGAAGGTAATGTGTTGAGTTGTATTAATGCATGAACATGCGTATATTAAATAATGCGAAATTACCAAAACACAGTAAAGCCTCTGTTTTTACAGAACAATTCACATAAACCTTCTCTTTACCACAAGAGGGCAATATTGAACAAGCGCCAGACAATCATCACAAACCAACCGCTGCCTTTCATTGGTAATACAGTAGATATGCACAGCGACCCAAATGAATAACATCCCATAATATCACTAAGACCGCACGCTGTTAAACAGCCACATTACCCTCAATATATCGAATACGGCCCAAAATGAAAGTAAACTGGTACCAAGTAAGTATACAATTCTTTCTAAAAACCTTACCAACGTACATTATATTTAGCACAACACAAAGCAAGCTACTGTAAGATTGCACAAAAAGATTTATACGCGGTACTTTCAAATGCGTTTTTCTCTGTTCGAAATTCCAACAGTGCCGTTTCACGCGAACACCGTCGGTTCCATCTACAACCTCTACCAACCACATTTAGAGATCTGCTAAGCACGTCAACTTCGTAAATGGAACTTAATTTTAAAATATCGCACGCAATTAAGTTACTCAACTGAAAATGTCATAAAATCTGTAGCTGTCTTTAAAGTACTGGTGCTCTTAAAAGCCAACTATAATTACAGCAACTAGGTCAAATATTTAAAAATTTAAGCTCGATTGCTATATACGGAACAAGTAATAGCAAATAACCAAGTCTTACCGTTATGAAGGTGTTTGAATTCGACGAGGTGTTAAACCGACAAAATGGAGCCGGGAATGGGGGGATTGACAGGTGTCGATCTGATGCATAAAACGAGCATTTGGTCGTTATGGCACCAGTTGTACCGCCGAAGGAATCCGATAGTTTTAGGATGAGTCCACCAAGATTTAGTATCCATATATTGTGCCATACCTTCCAGGGCATGAATCCAAAACTCCCATCACATGAATTCTCTGTGTGGCGCTCTTTTAGCAAACAAATAGTCCACATTATTCCCTGTTGTGAAACAAAGCAGAAAAACAATGGGGTGATAGCACAGGTCCGAAGCAGAGGGAAGCTGCAAAAGAATGCAGCTCTATTCTCGAAAGGGAAATAATATATATAAAAAAGTTCATGTTCACGGCTACAATCCACATGACCAGCGGCGGCCAATGGAGAGACGTAGCGCCTCGTAAAGTTGTATTGCAAAGTTGTAAATTTTCATAAACAACAACGGATTTATGGCTCTCCGCGCGAGGGGGCAGGTCACTGCTAGGCGCCATCTTAAAGCGTAGGAAGACCATGATTAAGTTAAATATTCGCATGACGCTTGTCTTTCACATTAACTGTTTTGATTGGACGCATTATATCGACTGCACATTTTATTCATAGGGCTGCCGGAAATTATGACTATTGCAACATTTTTAACGTATACTTTGTGTTTTGGTTTTATGCAGAATGTGGCGAGGATTCGCACTGGCTTGGATGCAAATATTGACAGTTAATATTCTTTATAATTATTTCATAGTTTTAATCGGTAAAGGCAGCCAAATTGCCACACTGCTCCTACGTACAATAAGCGGAAGGACAATAAGTTCATGTAAGAAGTGAATTAACTCATTTATATTGTGCAAGCAAAGTTTGAAAACAATTTATTATAATATATAACGTGACAAAACCAAAGAAAAATGTAGAAGAACTTTGGACTTCACCGGAATACACACAACATTGCTGTTTTGATGGTATTATTATAATCTATGATTTTATTTTTCCTGATACAAAATATTATAACAACAATGCTGCAGCGACTGAAACAGGAGTTATGCAAGAGAAGGCGGCTCGCTTTTTTCTGATGCGATTCAAAATGTAGTTACGGCTATGAGATTTGTGGGTGAGAATATTACTGCCCTAATTCCATAAAAAGAAACACCTAGACCATGAACAAGGTAACACGCAGAATTAACAACGAATATTCTTGGGAAACCTACAAGTTCCACGTTTTGCGCATAATAACATCAGATACGCAAAGCAAATCTACAAAGTGCGCCTAACACAAGAATACTATATATAAGCAGTTTTTCTAAATTACGTGGTCCTAAATTAAATATGTGAGGTAGGCATATACACCAACATCATAGATAACAGTACGACTAAGGCATGCTGACATGTATAGGTGTGTGACGGACTTCAAATCCAAACACTGGTCATTTGACAATACGCACTCCAGCGCTTAATGAATAAAACATGTAGGTTGACGCAAGCAGCTTTGAAATCAACGAGCAATACTACTTCACCAAGTCACACTACTTTAAAGCAGTGTAAGGCATGTTTCCTGCAATAACGCCATTTCCTAACCCCGTGAACCTCGGGTTTCACAAAACCTGTGCATTAAAATAAATCTTTAAAAAGAATTTTGAAGTTATTCGTCAAGCCTAAATAATTTCGCCGTTTTATTTTAATACAACTGTATTATGTTCATGCATAGGACGGCTCTCTGCCTAGAATTTCGTGCCATGAATAATATTAATTATTAAAACATTAGAGTAAACGTTAAATAGGTAGTATGTGTTTGTATTGGCTCGAATCCCTCTTATTTTAATTTAAGGGACTGCAATAGGTAGCTTGTTCTTCAAAGTGCTTTGAAAAAGTCTTGGCTCAAAATGAATAGCATTTAGCTTATGTTTCAAATAGGAATTACAATTGTAAGAGTGCCAGTTAATGTAATAGACGTGAACATAAATTACTTTCAAAATATGCTTTACATAAATAAGAACGTCTTGTTCGCCGTATAATTATACGTGTTGTTTGCTGTCCTCTAATTCCACGATGTTGTCCTTTTCTTTTTCAGTGGCCTGGACGCTAATAGAAGCTACCGGCTCACTCTCTTCTTCAATGACTTTGGCGACGGGTCCAGCCTCCTGACCATTATCCTTATGGTCCTTCTTCCATTTCATCCTCCGATTTTGGAACCAGATTTTGATCTGTCGTTCTGTGAGACATAAAGCATGGGCGATCTCTATGCGCCGTCTTCGGGTCAAATACCGGTTGAAATGGAATTCTTTTTCCAGCTCTAGAGTCTGATATCGAGAGTACGTCTGCCGGCCACGCTTTCGGTCTGAATCTGTGAAACAAAATAAGATAAAAGAAAAATTAGCTTCCGTATCAAGAATATGACAGAAATAAAACGAAGATGAACCACACCACCTCGGCAATGTTACTGCTTTTGAACATATGCATTGGTAATTACCGCGATATTTTCTACGAAAGTCTTAATTAATTTATCTCTGACAATAAAAGTACATGGTGCCCGTTATTCTGTTCTTGCTTTTTCCACAAAACAATCCCGAGTGGACTAGAAGGGGTTTTATGGCTTCGTTATAATACTGAACAACAAAATATTTTTAAAAATGTTTACAACACTCGTCCCTACAGATAATCACGCACAACAACAACAGACAATATAAATGTACATATGTGTAATTTGTACTGTGTAATTGTTTCTGTTGTTATCTATGAAGACCAATTATTTTTTTGTTCGAGGAGGCGGGAAAAACTATACGTAATTAGCCTGCTGCGGGTAAAATATAAGGAGAAATATGTGGAAGAACAAAACAAAATCAGAAAGAGCGTGCTTGACGTTAAAGGGATGAATAATAATTAATTTACGACCAAAGAACTCATTACTTGTGTAATAAAAGTTTTATTATTCATTTCCATAGAATGCCGCAGGCTCAACAATGTCGACCGCGCAACAGCCTAACCATAAAGCCTGCTGTAAAATAGGTCTATAACACAGTCGCATGTCATCTAGCCCTTTCTGTGCCACATGAGAACATACCTGAAGCTCGCATCCAAGGATACATGCGGAAGTGTTTATCTGTTGGCATGCTAAGGGTCTCCGGTCCCGACTTGTCGCAGCTACTTCTGGTTGGGTCATTGCAGAGGAGGTTCTGGTCATACGAGTTTCCACGCAAACCGTAGGCCTCCGGGCACTGACCATAGCCGGAGGTAAACATCGAGTGACTCTGGTAGATTGCATTGTTTACATTGTAAAGTCCAGACAGAGAAGAGGAGAAAGCTGCGGTCCCCGGACCATACGTCGGTCTCTCCCCACTCGGTGCCAGGGAGTACGGAACCCGGTCTCCGTTTTGAAAAAGAGAATTCCCCGCCGTATACTTATTAAAAAGTCCATCCTCATAATACGAAGAACTCATATTTTTTCCGTGATTTGTTGGCCAAGAGTCCTCAGTGTCGTTTTTACGAGGTAGTCTGATAAATGACAGCATTACACCCCAGATTTACACCAAGCCCCATTTTCCCCAGAACAAGGCAAATTTACTCACGTGATCACATCCTGTGACTCCAGCAGCCAATCGGCAATGGCTTTTCCAAACAGTGGAGGAGACTGGATCACTAGTAAAAAAATTCGTTAATATTGCCCACAAACACATACACACGCCCCTTTACAATTCAGAATCACATCAGTGATATAATTACATTGAATAGTTGATGTTTTACCTCAAACGACTCAAACTAATAGGTTCCAGCAGCTTTAAGCCAACCAAATTCCAAAGAGAAATTCCAAAGATTCCATGTATATATATATGACCGAGAAGTTCCAAGTATATCGTTATAGGTATGTTTTTGCTGGCAAAATGTGCCGATAATATTCTGAAAGCTGTTGTCGTGCACCACACGCACAAAAGACCCACTGATTATCTACATATCAGGGTTTTTTTTTGAAGCAATGTGTTATATAAAGCCAAAGTTACAAGTTAATAGTACATTTGAAAACCGCAGCGCCACAAAATTCTGCATGAAGATAATGTAATACGTTTAATTCTGTCATCGTATCGAAGCAAATTATTTCCTGTACTTTTAAAAAAAATGGCTAATTGGTAGTACTATTCTTATTAATCTTATATTGTATTTTGTATTTTATTTGTGTCCATAATTTGTTATCCGGTGCTAAGATTGAGAGGCTATTGAGAAATATAGAGAAAAAAATCGGCTTAGGCCTAATATAAGTTATATATATAAAATTGATTTATATTTTTAGTTTGGTTTATCGCTGCTACATTCATATTTTTGGATTTCTTTGGGCCTGGTTTAGCGACGATGATAATTCAGTTTTCGTTAAGTGTGAGCATTCGACCCCCTTTTACTTTCATTATACTATTCCTGTTTCTTGAACTAAAACTAATTTCTTGATTCGTATTGTTTTTGCGCTAAATACTTTAATTCAGTGTACGAGTGTATTGTTTTCAAACATGTACTAATGAAAAACCTACCAATGATAAAACAAGGAAGAAACAAATGTCTCAATGAAATCCGAAGAACACGCAAATATATATAAATATAAATATATATGTTTGTGTGTGTACATGAACGTTTAAAAGCTGAATTTTTATTTTAGTATTATCATTACTTAACTTAAATAGATTACAGAATAGAATAAATTTCATATAATTTTAGTTAAACAGTAAAATAATTCAGGTTCACTTAAATAATTTGTGTGGTGGCATTTCCAGAATATTACTGTATTATCAGTAAAATAATTCCAAAATAACAGTGATACATTTTTAGAACATTTATATTTACCCATTTTATATTACAAATTTTCTAACAGAGCATTGAAAATTAAATTATAATCACAGATGGCAAAATTTACATAACGCCTACAACGTTCATCTTTTATTCGAAAGCGTGTTCGATTGTCTGTATACAAAATGTAACTGATATATTTATTAGGGTATATGCGGGTCTGTTGTTTTGACCATCAGACTGTTCCACTACTGCTAACACAGCTGCATAGAGTAGTAGATGCAGTCCTGTTGCTATCGAGAGCTTAAGAGACGTAGTGCGAGACAAAAACGTCATTTTTAATGTATGTGTTTTTACTATGGAAAATACACCTTAGGAAAGAAGCCAAATAAAAGATTAATAGACAACGTTCAAGGGCAAGAGAATTTTTAACTGCAAGATATACAACACGAATTATACTTTCATATAGAAAAATACTACGATGCTCTTAGTAAATTCCCCCTTTAAAATAACAATAATAATATGTTGAGAAAACTGCAAAAAAACGGAACATTTTATGTACAGTAACAAAATTATGATAATGGAGTTAATTACATCCGTATTATGCCAAGTAGATCTGCTGCATACTTCATTAATACTGTGGTGGAACACTACTGCCATCTATTGGATTGTTCTCAAAATACCAGTTTGGAAAAGCGAGGACGCCGCTCACTCGTATTTGTCTTACACAGGCCTGCTGAAGTAGCAGAAGAAAAAAAATCTGCAAAACCGCAAAAACGGGTTTCGAACCATAACCGTTGGCGTCATATTACATTTACCTATGTATTACATTTACCTATGTTGCCGAATTGTGTAATTGCTGCTGTATGACCAGCTTTAATCTTGATAAGCCTTTTGTTAAACACTTTTTAAATCCAATTTCCTAAATTTCCCAGAGCAGGTACGACAAAGAGATTGCGAGACATCCATGAGACCACAGCAGTCAAAGACGCCAATAAAGAGAATTATTTCCGCTGGCCTTTTGTGCGAAGAGCAAGCCGATAGAACAACAAATGGGTGCTTCGGTCTGGAAACTTCCTAATTGTGTCTGGACGGTCATAAACTCATTAAAAGTGGAATTCCAGACTGTATAGAAGAGCCGCTAGTGTTTTATTACACTGTCTCTGGAAAAAACCTTTGAAGTTCTGTCCATCTGCAGCGCAACACAACACTAGTGCACGTTACAAGACCATTTTAATTTGCGTTTGTGCTTTCTCATGGTCATGTGTTAGGGGATTATTTTATTTAAATGTTTTACTAAAATGAATGAATATGCGCGCAATTAAATTTCACACAATCACTATCCTAAAATGTACGACTTGGTGGGTGCTCGTTAACCATTTTACTTAGCATGTTCATCATTGGATTATATTTCAAATGGTAAATTTATCCCCGCTCAACAGAAATACATACGCTGCAATATTTTAAGTTTCAGCTGCCGTGCTTTCAACATCTTTCTTGCTCTGTGTCCTCTCGCCTTCCAACGCTTTGCACCCCATAAACGGTTATAGCGGTAATTGTCTTTTATGACTGTATACAACCAGCAACATCCTTTGCCAAGACCTGCAGCAAGGCTGCGTCGGCATGTTTGTCCAGAATCCAAACACGTTTGATAGAACTTTCAAAGCGCCAACATACTTTCCTCTTAGCGCAGATTTGTTTTGAAATATACGGCCATATCACCTGATTACAAAGAATGCGCGACTTCTTTTTACGCCAGAAAACAAGAGCTTAGGAGTCACACCAATCTATTTCACACTTACATGACAAATAGGCCTGTTCTAAATGGTATACTTACAGAGTGTACTGCACTTATAATTATGAATTCGCTATACTACATAATGGATTAAATGAACACAAACCAGTCAGTCCTATCTCAGGCTTAAATATGTCGAATAATTGACAAGCTAAGCACACCATTCAAGTAAAGTAAGAACAAACTATAATTAAAATTCTCACTGGAACAGAATGTAATATGAAATTGCATGTTTTTGCATAAATATTTATTAAGAGACAAAAGTGTCAATTTACAGTATTATTTATTTTTTTCTTGTTACTCAACATACAAATTACATCTAGGGAAAGAAATGTTTGCTATCACAGGACATGAGGTATTCATCAGTGTTTTATATTGTCTTTTAGGTTCGAAGATATTTTAAGTACCTGGTGTGTTTGTAATAATGTTTAAAAATTCCTAACTATAGGTAGTTGCGAGGCATATAGGTAGTCAATACATGAACATAGTTTTAGACATGTTTTCCATTTAGCAAGATACGCATTTTAGGTCATGCACCTAATTCAGTGTTAGCATTACATGGCGTCGCCAACGTTACACTATGTTATAATGCATTTCTGTAGAAATCATACACTTCAGTCAACAAAATAATAGCATCAACAACGAGGCCACGACCAAACTGAAATGTAGATAAACAGCTAAAGAAATCTAATACATAATTCGACATACACTCACAAATAAACACTGTGCGTATTAAGAGAAGCCTCATATATGACAGCGAGCTAGGCCGTACGATCTACACCACTGTAACAAAATGAACACAGTGCCTTCTATACAGACCATTAGTTTGTGCAATACAAGGTAGTTTATAGGAGGGACAAATAGAGATTAAATCTATCAATTCAGTCAAACGTGCGGACATCATTTTCGTCGTCTGACCTGATGATATATAGCAATAGACTATATGCGAATGTAGAATTTGTTAAAGTGTAAATAATTCCAACACATATTATTTCACAGCGAATGATTTCAGTCGTCTTTCGGTCCATCCTTATTGAATTTCTTCATCTTCATTCTCCTGTTCTGGAACCAGATTTTAACTTGTCTTTCAGTCAGATTGAGGAGTCTTGCCACTTCATATCTACGGTCTCTGGTGAGGTACATGTTAAAAAGAAACTCTTTTTCCAGCTCGAGAATTTGGTGCTTAGAGTAAGGACAACGTTTTTTTCTCGTAGAGCTCGCGTGAAGCCAGTTGGACACCGGATTATCTGCAAGAAGGGGTCAAACATGTAAAATAAAAAATAAAAAGCTGGTGACCCGCTAGAGCCCATCGGTGTAATTTTCGCCGCTGGGACACCCTTACGAATTTTGACGTTTCACAAATTAACATTAACAGTCGAATAACTCAATAGCGAATTTTCACGTTCGAATTTAATATATAGGCCTATTAGATGTTCTCATCTTCACTGGATAAGACGCAGAGATAATTGTTTCCTTATGGGTTTTACTTTGTATAATTCTAAAATAACTTAATTAATTCTGAAATAAATGCAATGACACTCTCGTTTAAGTACACGCAAACCCAGACATCCATAAATAGTTAAGTAAAATTGTATTTATACGTTATGGGCAAACAATATTTTAATATATTAAAACGAACTGGAGATGTTGTACTTACTTGTGTTCACGTCTGGTTTATCCACGGTCATATTCTCTTCATTGGGCTCGGAGTATGAAATCTGGCTTAAGAACCGATCCTTTTGCCCAGGGGAGGACCCCTTTGCAAAATCGGGCAAAAGCAGCGTATGCGAACCCAGCATTGTACTGTCATCTCTGACCCCGACATTCTCAGGTTTGATACCACTGTGTTGGTTGGACGGTAATCCATTGAAAGGCAAGGATCCAGAAATGGGTTCTAGCACCCAGGATTGCATGCACCTTCCATCCGACTCCCCCGTGCCCTGAGAATGTGTGTGCGGGTGACACATACTGGGCATTCCGTTTGGAAACTGGGCGGGCACTGGGCTCCAGGATGAACAGAAAACCGACGGTTTCGTCTGGAAAGTGCAAGAACCGAACTCTGCATGTTCGGTGACCGGAGTTTGTCTCGCATGCTGAAGCCCTGAACCGGGGTATCTCGCTGCAAAAAGATCCTCGCTTTCAGAGAGAATGAGAGAGTCTACGTAGTAACTATTAAGTGTCCCTGATGTCGACATTGCAAACGCACATTCGTAAACACACACACACATAAACACGCCCACAAGTACACTGTACTATCTTGAGAAAAATAATCTGTAGAAATCAAGTAGCAACTTGGCCTCACAAAGAACTACAGTCTGCTAATAAGTTGAACGTTCCTTGCCATTCGATTGGGCGACAAGCGCACGTGATCCCGAGGCAGAACAATAAAAAATAAATCAGTCCGCTCGCTATTAAATGGTGACTGTTTTCCGTTTTAACGCTTTATAACAAGGCCTTGTGTTTTTATGCAAAGATATATTATTTAATACGTACAGTAAAGCTGGTCGTGACTATGGCCAAGACCAAATAAAGCTAGAATACACGAGGCTTCGTGAGAAACTGATTCTAGTCTGCATTAATCACTCGATCAGAGTATTTTTTGTCTGTGTATGTGATGAATATATATAGATTGTAAGCGCTTATACTGGGTAATATTCAATCAATATTATAAACTACAGCTCAAAAATACCGACTATTTACCACTGAACTGGTAATACAAATACAAAAAGGACTTATTTTACTTATGCTTTATTAAATCGAGTGAATTGGCATTATTTGGATTAACTGAAGATGAGAGTAAAAACGCGCACATTGAAGTTTTGACTTTGCGATTAATTTTTTAAATCAGCCCCCAAAACTACCAATTCGCATGAACGAACTAATATGTGCGCCCCAACGATCTGACGCTTAAAATGTTCCTGATGGTCCGAGTCCAATCCAAGAAGTAAATAGCAAAATAAGACCCATATCCTGCCTTTCACAAATCATGAAACATTGCAGTTAAAAAAAAAAAGAAAAAAGTAATGAATTAAATAAAGCAATAAATAACTGAAATAATATTGGCAATCATTTGCAAGCAAATTAGAAGACTAATGTAATGGTCATTTCGCAATGTTGCAAATGTGTATCTACTTGTAATTACTTAAATTATAACTGATGTTTCTATTAATAATTCTATTAACTTTAAGATCGATAGAATAGTGATTATGATTACATTAGCTGTTAGATTAAATTTAAAAAAAATGATGTGAATAATACCAGTAATGAGAAATTAACACTTTGAATTTTTTAATACATATTGTTAATTGTAGTTGTAATGTAAAGTGTTAAAACATACTTTTTATAACATGAACAATATTTCTGTTACTGGTAAGCGTCATTCTCTCTGTATACTGAACTGACTGCAGATAAATTGTGTATAATTTAAAAATCCAATGGAAAATTGACAATAATAATGCAAAGTTGTGCTAGGAAAATAAAAATCAACTGTTTCTTGGGATTGAATTTTTAAAAATACAGCATTTGCGTATGTTCTGGGATACTAATAATTAAATAGTAACAAACGTCAGCTCCCATTTAACTTGTATTTTAAATAAAAGATACTATGTGACTTATGTGATTTATTTTCTTAAATTGAAGTGCGCTGATATTATGTAAGTTTTAACCTATGCCAAATAATAGTAATAATAATAAAGTTTTACTGCATATTTTAATGAGATATGACTAATGTATTTCTAGAGACGACCTGCTCATAACACGTTTACTATTTGTGATAGGAAAGCAACATTATTTTAATGATTTGTTCTTTTTAGTTTCAGTAATTTCAGTTCCAGTATAAAACCGAACAGCTGATAGCCTAAGAGCTACTATTTATATAAATGAGAGAAATTAAATAAAACAGTAACATCGGAGATACAGATAAAAGGATTTCAAATGCATATATAATTACAGAGAAAATGAATGCATATAAATACACAGTAATTCACAGTTATATTTTCATGAAATACGAGACCTTACAATAAATATTCTTTTTATATATATAGTCTATACGCATGCATACATACATGCCTAAATAAATAACCAAATAAATATGTACACGTATGACACGTAAGATTGCTTTCACCAGTGTTGTTTATTATTCTTAATTCAGTTAGTGAAACTACTGCACGTTAAAATATTTTCCTGTGGACAACACACCATGTGGTTTACTCGTCGCTTTTTTTCTTTCTTTCTTTGAATCTAAGAGCTGGAAAAAAGCAATAGTTGTGCGGTTGTAAACTGAAGGTGGGTGTTGTAACAGGGACTGAGTTTACCACAGGGGCTATTTACTTCTTTTACTCCAGATAACAGGCTGTTGGTCTGATCTAAATATCGCCACAAAGGCCTCTCCTGTCTTTGTGTTTAGTCTATTGCGCCGCCGGAAGCGCCCGGTGCTCTACTGGCGCGCCGCTGAGGTCGCTGTTGCTTAAGCGGACCGAGTAAGACTGCAATGGTCATAACCGAGGCCTTGTCGACCCTTTAATTTCCGTGTAGAGGTGAGCTTTTAGCAATTTTCAAGTCCACTGTCCCGCTCACACGTGTTAAAAGAGTTTGGCTATTTCAAGTTTATTTAGTTAAATACATTTTCATCACCACATATGGAAATTTCCATTGATAGATCTCAGCACATTTGCCAAAGAGACAGAGCAACCAAATTAGTTCATGCATTCACTGCAGGACACACGTTAAAGTTAGGTATAAAGTTATTCGGTATAAAGAATGATATTATAAACTCCAACTAAACATTTCAATGTAGATCAAGCTGTTTATATAGTAGACTATGCGTTAGAATGTCCGCCCGGCTTTACGACGAAGTTAACTGGGGTAATTAAGACAGTTTCGTGTTGTAGAGGAAGAAAATGTAGCCCAACAACATGAAACTACCTAAATTACTCGACAGTCCATAACAGTATTGCACAAAATAAAAACATTAAATCTTTTGCAATTAATCCTTGTTAATTAGAAAAAAGCACAAACGAAAAACTGCATGGTCATATTGCCATCTATGGTATACATGGTAATGCGTATTGTTTTTTTTTTCTCTTCTAGCCGCAAGACTTAAATATATGACTCACCATATTTTCCTGGCACTGGATGGATCATTTTTTTTCGCGCGCTAATTTCCTGCCCAGCGGAGAATCCGCAGGAACCCTGAGTCCCATTGCCAGTTTATAAGAGAAATCATTTGCTTCCAGCCCGTCGCACTGCCAGTCGCCCAAGTGACCCTGTCAGACTGCTGCTGCAGCAGTGCACATACAGCCCGCTAGCATGTCATAAAACTCGACAAAAGCCGACAAAATTGCAACACAACGCTCTATTGCTCGAACAAAAATATGATGGTGCAGACAAATTTTAAAAGCAGGCCTAGAGATCATTTAACGTTTATGATTGCTTTTTAAAGAAAAACAGCCCATATTCAGATTAACAATGTACAAAAATATACACGAAATAAAAATGAAACCCGAGGAATTTTTGTACCGATAATTTATTAATAACTCAATACACAATTCACCAAGTCTTTAATTAAAACACCAGCTTCCGTATATTTACACAATAAAAGTCCGTTTGCTGTTTCGAATCTAATCTTCATTGCCAATTGAGTATTACTCTCCCATTCATTTTGCAAGTCAACCTGAAAATAGTTGCTCTCTTTCCCACATTTTAATTAGGATATTTCACCAATAATTTTGCTTAAAGACAGAAGTTATTAAAACAATATATACAGTCTCACAAAACGAGATGTACATGAATATCTACATCAAACAGCTTTCCATTAAAAAGAGGTAAACGTAATACAATTTGTTCACGAGTGCGGCTTATTTATGTACATGTGCTGATAATAGCTTTTATTTTTCGGTACTGTTCACATTCCTAAAAGCTTGTAAAACAAAGCAGAAAAGTCATGCGAATAATTTTTATGCCGACTTTTTATCATTACAGTAAAGTGGTCAATATGCCCACGTCCAGAATTGTATTTTCAGTCTTTTCTTTCTTTGTTTTCGTCAACCTTTGTGCTCTAAACCAAGAGCGCGTTTTTATTTCACACATCACAGAATATCATATCACTTTTCCCTCACGGAGAAAAATGCGACAAAATGAACACGTGAAACTGTAAACAAAACAAAGGAACGACAACGAAAAGGAAAACGAAATGAAAAATATTCATATATTACTAACCAAAAACTTTATCTATTAATATTAGCCCGCAGAAACACTGAGAGTTTCTGTTAGACCGGTTGTGCCCCTCGCGAACTTGAAGAAGGAAGACGTCCAATAAACGCATAAATAAAGATTATCAAGAAAAATTAAAATTCGGCGTTAGCTCCCGAATTCTGTTTTCGCGGCTCATTTTCTTCAGTTTCATTCTGCGGTTCTGGAACCAGATTTTGACTTGTCTGTCAGTCAGGTGGACACTGCGACTGATCTCTAGGCGACGCTCGCGAGTCAGGTACATGTTGAAGAGGAATTCCTTCTCGAGCTCGAGAGTCTGGTGCTTGGTGTAGGGGCAACGTTTCTTCCGGCCACTTTTCGCTGTAAGCCAGTTGGCTGTATTTTCACTTTTTGTATCCCCTAAAGGAAATGGTAAATACGTATACTTTAACTGACAACGCACGAAAAAAAATATAGAAATATCTGCACTCGTGCATATTGCTTAAAAGGATTGAACTTGAAGTTGGTTTTAAATATTTTCAAGGAACACAACTTTGTCATAATTAGTTACATTGCTCTAGTTAAATATTTCCACATTAGACTAAGGGACACAACAGCTCTTGGGGAATTTTTATCAATTTAAAACAGACCTGTCATGCAGTTTAACCTTATGTATACATTGTAGGAAACTCCTGTGACATACTAGATCAGCTTTGATACAGTTCACCTTGAACAACTCGTAGTATAGTTTTTGTTAGCAAACATGTAACAAATTGTTAGGCAAATTAGACTTTCCGAATGCACAAACTGTTACAAGATAGCCAGCGCTTAAAGGTTAAATACAGATACTACCCCGCAAACTGTATAATACATCAAAGTCCGAGACGCCACTCACACGCCTTCAAAACTGCAAAATACTCACCTTTTGTGGCTTTCATTGAACTCCCCTTTTCGTTTTCTGGTGGTTCCGGTGACGACGATTCTGCTGCAGATGACATTTGCGTGTCATCGTCTCTTTGCGGCGGACATGCTGCATTTACAGGAGGCGTCTCTTCGCTCCCTTTCTTGGCCGCCTCTGCTGAGATGGAGGATGAAGGCGGCGAGTCGAAGCCATCCAGCGGTTGCAGACCAAAGTTTGTAGAGTTCGCCTGAACACTGTGATAAACCTTAGAATGTGCGTGAGTCTGAGACAAGCGGAAATAACCAGGTACAGGAACTGTGCCGTTGTCACTGACTGCGCACGAGCCTGAAGTTAGTTTGGAGTAGGAGAGATCCTCCGCAGTCGACGCCTTTGGACACTTCTGCGACTCATAGAGACAGTATGCGTTTTCCTCTTTAATGTTCGGAGAGAAAGAACATGGTGTAACCTGCTGTCTCGTAGGTGGATCCATACGGCACGACCTCGGAGCCTCTAACCACATATCCATTCCAGTCATGTATGGACTAGACGTCGGGACCATGTTTTGCGGGTTATTTTCGCTCCGTTTTCCAAAACCTGGAAAAAATCCACAATTCGGTAGTCCGTAAGGCAACTCTGTGCCTGGTGGCAAGCACACGCCGCTTCCTTGATAGAAGGCTCCACTGTTTTCGGTTCGGGCACTGATCAAGGAGTCTACTAAAAACGAGTTTCCAGCTGGGCTGTCCGAGCATGACATTGTTGTTGTGTAATTTGGCGAAGGGAGAAGATAGCCCTTTCTGGCTGACATTTCTTGTACAGAACATGCTGAATATGATTACAGATACCCCCACTACAGTGTGCAATCTAAAAGCCAATTGAAAGGCCTGGGCTCTGTGGACTCCACCCTCCGAAATCTACGTAATGACACGAGGGTCATTTCCATCTCAGTCTTAAAAGGAGAGGAGAAACATCAGCGCGTTCATAACCCATAAGTTAAATCCAAATAATAATGTTATATGCCAGAGAAAGTGCATGTGGAGTCTTCGCATAAAATGTGGCTTGACTGCGGGCGCGCGAGTCAACATTATATTACAAAACTAAACTATTTCAGTCCCCAAACGTCATGAAAAGTGACTAAGATTATATCAGTTCTCCGTCTAATATATCTTAACTCACCACCAGCATTTGGTGTCAGATGCCCATATACGACTTGTTAAATATGAAATATACTCCACGTGTATAAAGACATACTCACCTCAAAGTACTTTGGGCTATACTGCAGAATTAGTGACATTGACATCGAAAATAACATCTCTTTCATGAATTGATAGTATATTACTTGGCCAACATTATTTTTCATTGAACTAACGTCTCAGTAAAATCAATAACTGGAGGTCTTCGTCATGAAAATCAGGAAAAACAGAGGAGGAACATTTTGTTAGTCCGAATAATATATTTGTATGAAATCAGATTTGAATCAGGCCTTTACAATACATTTCTACGGGAAAATACGCAGAGCGCGTAATCAGAAAGGGACCGTCGTCTCGGCCCTTTTTAACGCGAAAGATAATTTAATAATTTTAAATTTAGCTTTAACGCAATTTAACCTTATGAATTTTGTCAGTATTGCTTCACATCGTTGTTAAATCGCACGTATCATTGCAGTGTTTATAAACATCGTATATTTACTACGATAACATGTATATGATAATATGTAACAGGATAAAGACATTTTAAAAAATAAAGAAAATAATGCAACAATACAGAAATATTATGATTAAAGTATAAGTCGAGTATGGAAAGAAATGAAATCGTCATTAAACAGTTTTTGCATATTTTTTTCTTGGTCGTCTTCATCTGCATTGACTATATGCGCGTTAAACATTTGTTTAGCTTTTTAAACTATTGGTTAATTTCTATATTTTTTCATGTGACACAAGGAGGAGTCATTTTCTATAGACATTTACCTGTTTTTGATTGGTTATTTTTGTCAGTGGCTGAGCATTCATCTGAAGATCATTTCATATTTACTAACATGTATACTACCCAGTAATCCAGTGTCATACCTTACTGGAAAAGAATCCAATAGTAGACAATGAATTATATAAGTTCACACAAACACACACACACACACACACACACCCTATATTATATA
>JAODJU010000046.1:2428677-2446901 GCA_026776725.1 Gnathonemus echidnorhynchus
AATATGTATAGGTGGATTGGGATTGGGGGGTGGGGGATGGATGGATGGATGGATGGATGGATGGATGGATGGATGAAAAACACGTGATTGAATTACACACACTTCATATTGATGCCATTTTCAAACATTGCGCTAATAAGTTGTACATTTCTTGGGCAATGAACGACGCTTCCCCAAGCAACTGTAAAATGTCGGCTATTGGTTTACCTAAAATATCGGTGAGTTAAAAAGGGGGCAATTGCAACAATCAAAATGCGGATCATAGAATATCACTTTAGCTACATTATCTACACACACATACATACACAAGTATTTCGGTGTATACATGTGTGTGTATGCGTGCGTGTGTATATATACACACACGCATATATAAACAATAACCGCAACCCAAATGTAATTTCCCAACTTCTTACTTATTTTCTGTATGTTATCATTTTAAATTCAGGACGAATGACTGCAAAATTAACTCTCATAATTTATTTCATCAAGCAGTCTTAAAACTCCGACAGGCCGTTCTCACCTATAACCTATGCGGTTATGTTCGACAATACTTCGTTTTATTACATCCAGCAAAGGCTTTTACTTTTCACAAGAGACAAGAAGCCCGTGCGGATGGTTAATAAACACCGTTTTCAGACATTTAACCCGTTTTTATTTCCCCGAAGAATAACAAACACGGGGTTATCCTGTATTTAATATGACTAATATATTGCGAAAATGAATTCTAGAATGCATGTATACATACCGCCCGTTGTGTACCTTTGTGTTAGGCCTACTTAGGCCTGCTATAGTAGTTTGAATATGTACTGTACACTTTTATATATTTTAAGTAGGCCTAAATCAGTATTCTGGTTTTAAATATAGTAACTATTATCGATATGATTTTCCAGAAATTCATGTTTGTTTATATATTTAGCAGTTAAATTGTTTTCCAAGCGGAGTTACGTGTTGCTTCTCAGTGAATTCTATGAAGCAGTCTGACTGGTAGAAATTTAAACTGCTTAGGCCTACGTCCAGCTTGGAGATTTTCTCCAAGTATTTCAGTGTATACGTGTTTCTGAAGAGTCACAAAGTAGTCGTTTCTCTTTGAAAATCGGACCACAGTGCCCCGCAACAGCATAGCATTTAAAACGGCCTCGGTAGAGAAAAAATCGCAGCGCAGTGAATTCAGAAAAAAATCTAGTATTGTTTATTGACTTGACAACCGCAGACAGCGGCCGAAGCGACTGTATAGCCTTGACATTTAATATATTTAAAAATTACAACAATATTTCAGAAATCATTTACCTGTGTATTCGTTCGATAAATGGCACGAGTAGGAGTCGTGAAGGATTTGGGTGGAGATCCTGCGGGTGTTTCAAGATCCACGGCAATGACATTGATCTAAAGAGCGCCGCCCTGTGGAAAAGCATCCATCCGGATACATTAGGCCTATTGAAATTTTCTGCCACTGCAGGACGCTCGACGTGAAGAATGAAGCCGGAGCTGCTGGTGAACGCTGCCTTTCTGTCGTGTCAGTGATGGTCTTCGGCCCATGGTAACAGTTAATAACCTTGGTCTCAGACAGTTTATTGCACTGCACTCCAATTCTACAAATGCTCCAGACGCAGACAGATTTTATAACCGTGTTGCCACAGTAACAAGGAGGATGTGTCGTAATTAGGTCGAGATTCCAGAGACACTCAAAGGATGAACCAGGCTGGGAGAGCGGCGATCATAAACTTTGGGTCATCATTGTTTATTGGTCTATTGACTGTCATATGACTGGGCTAGTGTGGTGGTGTTGACGCTTGTAAAATGCTGAGAATAACATAAAATACTCAGATTTTCATGAAATAAACCTGGATAAATAAATATTTATTTCTAAATCAGAGGGCTACGACAGCCGATTTGAGGAAGTCAATCTGGGCAGCTTTGTTTTTCCATTTTCTCAAGGTTTCTAGGTGATGATGAAAAACATTAAGTTCAAAGCCAGTGAATGAAAACAATTGTCGCAAATGCATTATAAGATAAGGTATCCCAAATTATGCGTAATATACCATTACAACAAGGCGAATAAGTTGCATTTTACAATAAAAAGAAAAAAGTGTAAGACAATCAAATAATATACCCGACAGCTGCACAAACCCTGTCTGATATCACGAACAAAATATCGCGCAAATATATTTAGTGATAATTAAAACGGCATCTTATAATGCTTCTGATATATCTCAAATAGGGTCGTTAACCATAACATGGTAATAACAAATAACTGAATGTTTAAAGTATCTCAGGATTAGAGATTTCCCCTTTAGCCTACCAGGTACAGCTAATGTTTCATTCAAAACATTCACACCTTTTCCTCATCTCCTACATTTTGAATCCGTCGGCAGTCCACAATGCCCTTTCTTTCTTCATATAATACAGTGAAAAAATTAAAAAGCTACGAGTACGTGTTGGCCGTGTTTCTCTAACGTGTTTTTTTTTTTCATAAAAGATGCGGAACGAAATTAAAACATCGGAGACGTAATGCTCATACAGCGATTGACTTTGTTGACGTGATCAAGTCAAAATGGAAATCGCCAGCTATATTTTCTATATTGCCGAAAAATAGTAATGTAAAATGTTGTTTCACAGTAACCGAGATATACGAAGTCTATCGCTGATTCATACAGGTACGCTTTAGAATGCAAAAGTTTCGTGTTTGCCATTAATACAGAAGCTTAAATTAAATAAATTACATTGGATTTGAATATGTTCTAGGGTTTCATCTGACTGCAAAAAAAATCAAACGTCCGTCTAATTTAACTGGAGCGATTTTGCATATCCTTGCACGTTGCGCGGTCGCTGTATATTTCTTGGAAATATGAAAACACTGGCGAAAACACGTTCATCTATATATCCTGTAAAATATAAAATACATATTTAGGCCTACACCACAATTACAAGTCCAACAACGGGGTCATGGACGACTGGGGAAAAGACATTGCATGCCACGCCGCTCTTGAAGTTGACAGTACAATCTTTAGATAGCAACTTTAAACTGATTGGAATACAGACTATATCAAAATAAACTTGAGTGCATAAATATACGTGTGACAGAAACATTGTATACCGCATTCACGTGCAGTGTGTTCGGTTTGGTCACAGAGAAGTTATAAATTGATGAAATTGTATCGTAATCGCATCGTATTTTCTTCTCAGACCGCGTATCTTATTTGATCTTGTTTATAACTCAATCGTAGAAAAAAGCATAAAAACAATTATAAAATAGAAAGTTAAAAAACGAGCCAAGCAACTTTAGACTTTAATTAACAATGTGAGCAGAATGCTTGGCGTCACGACGTTCGCGAAATACATAGTTGAAAACGGACATTGAGTGACGATGAGGGATCCATGTATATTCATATTTACTGTACAACCGTGAGATTGTCCTCTTTTTACACATTTTGCAGTATGCGGTCGAGAGTCCTCGAACTTGAAATTAGCGATTATGCTTTGGCGCCGCTGTCAAAACACCAGAAGGGAAAACGAGTCCAAAGCAACAAAATCCTATAGCAGAGGATTTGTGGTGTAATATTGCAAGCGATCTCTGTTCAGTTTCTTTTCTTTCATTCTCCTGTTCTGAAACCAGATTTTAACTTGGCGGTCTGTTAAGTTCAGCATCCGTGAGAGCTGCAGACGTTTCTCTTTGTTGATATACACACTAAAAAAGAACTCCCTCTCCAATTCCCTGATCTGGTATTTTGTATAAGGGCATCTCTTTTTGCGAGTCCTCTGACCACCTGAAAAACAAAAATAAACACCGAACATTACTTCGACAGCAGAAATACAGCGATTTTTTTTTTTTACCAAGCATTTACATTGTTTTATCGTGTTGAATTTTTGAAATCACCGATACATTGAATTACGCTAAACTGAAACTTCCAGTGAATGCATATGCAAATCAATTTCACATGAAGAACTATTTAAATGATCGCCGTCACACACCATTTAATCGTATATATACCAAATACGTCGCAAATATTTTATGATATACAAATAAATTGCAATGTATAACCATTGTGAAAATTGAAATTGGCCTAAACTAATATAAATCATTTCTCAATAATGTGCAATAATTATTGAATAATTATTGTGGCTAAGACACTTTTTGCGGTCTCATTCGGTTTCATCCTTTCCACTTTAAGATAAAAACTTTATCAACCTAATTTCTTAACCGCCACATAGCCCGGTAAGACCCGGTAAGATTTTTACAAGTTAAAAATCATAATTATGCAAAAACACAAATGTACATACATGCATCATGGTAATCAATGATAAATATACATTTTAAGTATAAAAGACGTCTAGTCCAAAGGCTTTCATGGCCAATTTCAATTTCAAGCACGTGATCTTGCCGTTTATAACAAAGTTTTGTTGGGGAAATCTACAGGCCCTCCATAAACCTTGTACGCTTATAAAACAGCATATAAAATTTTTAACAGCAGCGCGCTAGATTGCAAACTTTCTCTCATAACCGGGGCGCTGTCTTAATACGTACTGCTGCTGTTAGATTTTTCCTCATTGTTGCCGGAAGAGGACTCGGCACTGCTGCTCTCATCTCGTCTTTCTTGCCCTTCGGTCTCCCGACACGGCTCGGGCGCTGGTGCAGCAGGCATCTTGTTGGAATTTTTCTCCCCTGAGTAGTCATTTGGTGGGTTTTCTGCATTCCCATAAGCTGTTTCGAAAAACTGATCAAAAGCTTGGGGCAGCACCCCGTTCCTGCCTACGTTTCCGTAGAAACTGGACGTGGAACCGGAGCTTGAGTGGTAGACAGCGGAATTGTTTTTCCCGAGCATTTCCCCCATTGAGGACGGAGCAGGCAGACAGTCCCTGTGCACAATCTCCTCTGCTGGGTAACAGTGGGTCAGATTTCCCCTGTGGTGCCATTTACTGGACGCATCAATGGCATAGTCCCTGAAGGTTACCTCTCTCACGGGCTGAACCTGCGGCAGGTTCGAGGAGTATGAGTATGTCACTGGGCGAGAAGACTGGGTCTGGGATAAGAACGAAGGGAGGCTTGAAAAGTCTGCCCCCGAAACGTAGTACGTGCAACTGGGCAAATACATATTCGACCCAACAGGGACCCGCTCGTCAAAATCCATCATTACTTTATCTGGGCTTCGCCTCTATTGCAGTCCTTAACATGGTTTTCCAACGCTGCAACTCCTGGCTCTTTGAAGCTGATCCCCGGAGCAGAAATTCTGAGACGTAAGCTGACGTGGAGATCTATCTCCGTCCATTCCAGAGAGGCGTGGGTCATGTGACCCAGAGCCGAAATTGACAGATTTCTCTGTGCTAGTGCTGTGAGCCTTTATATGCTTGCACGGGGAAGAGCGAGCGTTATCGTGGGTCCTGAAATACTGCACAAATACGATTTATGAAAGTTAATACTTTTACATTGTTAAAATATCCAGTTTTAAAATCTTTCAAAAGAGAAAACAACCGCACACTGAATATGCGTAAAGACTGCGGGAGTGCGGATTTTAATTTCGATTTAACCAAATCCAATGTTAAGGATATATGAAATTAATTCTACAGCCTCTAGTTATTTTCATTGTTATATGACCACTTTACTGGCGTAAAAACCGTCGGACGGGCTTTTATAAATATTATTAATCTGCATACTGCATAGTTATGTTGCATATTCACTATATGGCGCGGCTTATGTAACGTACTCAAGTATATAAGCGGGAAGTCTGTACATTTGCTAAACTGATCAGTTTATCCACTATTAAGTTTGCTTTAGTACACAATGCAGTATGTGTGGCAACGCTACACTAATGTACCTGCTGTATTTGAAAGAATGTTCAATTTTTAAAAACATTCTTATACTCGGGAAATATAATGCGTGTGAATATCTGGATATTACACACAACATCGGGTGGTCTATATTTGTTTGAATCCACCGCAACTTTCTGCGTCGAGGGGCGAGGTTCACGTTCAGGTTTATTCCGGACGTTTCGTGGGTTTTCTTCTCAAATGTGAATAATTCGAAAAATGCTCCGCTTCGTTTTCGCGTTCTCCGAAGCTTGAGTAACAACAGAGTAAAATTACGACTGCCTAAACAATTCCGGGTGAACAAGTCTGACTAGATAGTAAACATGCGCTTTAACGCGACCACGTAGAACCACAGAGTCCTAAAATTTGTATCTGGCTTATTCATAAATATACCATTTTACACAAGTTAAAAAATTGCTAATTGAACTGCAATATATTGAATGAAAAACAATTTCGCATTAGTCTATAGTAGTGGACAAAAATGTGCAAATAGGTCACTGACTATTGGGAAAACAAATATTTTCACCATGGCCGTCCTCATCTTATTAATTACGCATTTAACAATAAATAATAAAACCAATCACAACGTGTGTGTAATATCATTGAAAATAAAGCAAGTCATTCTTATATTTTCTTCAAAGGTTATATCCGAGTGTTTTCATTGCTAACGGCCAGCAACGCAAAATGGGGGGCTTTGTAACGTTCCGTGATGTAGCTTAGCCTGCGCGCAAAAATTAGAGCGTAGCGTTAAAATAAATCGTCCCTTTCAAAAATATTTGAGGCATAACACATAAAGCCAGAGAAAACACATATTCCTCAACACCGGAAGGTCTCGGTTTAAGCTGAAACGCGAATACGATTTAGAAGGGAAAATATAAGGGTCCATGGTCAATTTTAAAGATCTAGGTAAAGTAGGCCTAGTATCGAGGCATGAAAAATAAACATTCTGAGGTTTCAGTCAGTTTTATAGTTTTCTCTGGACCTTTACATACACATTGAAAGACAATTTTTATGATGTATAAATTATACATTTAGTTCTAAGGTACTACAAGCATCGTATTCTTAACTGGTTATTTGCGCATCAAATTTTTATTCTACACAAAACGGTATACCGTACTCCTTTCTGATTTCTGATTGCGGTTATTTAGAATTTTATCTATTCTCTCCTTACAGTAACCTTTGTGTGTGTGTGTGTGTGCGCGCGCGTGTGTGTGAGAGAGCGTGGGTGCGTGTGTGTATTGCGGTCGATTTAGGCCAAATAATTAAAAACTACTCAGTATAAGCGTGCAGGCTAGTAACACACAGGTGTTATAAATAAAAGAGTTAAACAAGCATTCAGACAATGGAATCCTTACATTAACTATCGTGATGCATTTACGTCTTTCAGGACTGTAACTTAGTATAGCAAAACAATTTAATTGAACACATACAAGTGCTGGCGCGATTGCATGATGTTGCTAAATATACTTTTAATCTTCTCGAGAACACCTCAGCATTATTCTGGCGGGCCATGTCTCATTAACATGCTTCACATTTGAATAATTGTAACAAAGAGCCAAGTCTAAGCCTTCGTGGCGACACGCTCCGCCTCTGAGTCAATTCAGACAAATTCTACCACTTGTGTTGGGGCTTTTAAGCCATAATTGAATGCAGGATGCCCACGAAAGCCAAAACCAGTCAGAGACTGACCTGCGGTTTTATACCGCTTCTGGTAGTCAACTGAGGGTTTTTTTTTCACTGTAGACATGACAAAACTGACCAACCGTGATCGACATACGCCACCTACGTGGAAATCCACGATCTCTGATGAAATTAGGAGCCAAAACTAACCGTCGTCAGTGACACAAAGCCGATTTATGAAAGGTAAGGCTTATCAACCAGAATAACCATGTTAAGGCGCGCATTGTTCGTTTTTCATGGATGTAGTCATCCAAAAAATCAATGTATTTACTCATTAATTCAAAATTTGTGTATATTTCTGTTAGTGTATTTAGCATTTCTCTTCCTTGGTCCCGTGCTCTTTTGGCTGCTAACTGCAAGCGTTACCCCAGTAACAGACTTCTGATGATAGACTTCAAGTTCGAGGAACGAAGAATGTTTGTGCCCGCGCGCAGAGCGGGTAGAAACGGGCTGTAACACCATACATGAAGTACTGTAGCCCGGATAAAGTTTTCGCGACTGCCAGTGACTTACCAGTGATCCAAGGGCGAATACCCTGCACCGAAACACCGATCGTCTGGAACGCATTGACAGTTCAAGATCAATAAGTGGCTATGACATTTGAAACAGGCCTTAAAATGAACTTCAACTTTGCTGTCTTCCGAGAAACTGCATATGCAGTCGTGTGTCATTTTCCACAAACCTACACGGACTATCCTGACAATCTTTTATTCATAATCCCCTTTGTAAAGACAGAAACAAAGACAATAACATTCGGAAGTTTCGATTTAAGAGAACTTAATAATACACAGAATGTTATGTTGATATTGTGGTTGTGGTCGCTGTTGAAAAAAAAATTACACAGAAATGTTGCTGGTTTGGAATGTGGTTTGTATTTTTTCTAAATTAACTTTGGCTTCAAGAGATTGATAAATTACGCGTCGAATATGCTGAGCATGTTGCCAGCTGATTTAAGTCATATGCCTGTGTAGAAAGAAGATTTGGTATCTAAGCTTTACTGGCCTGTTTTTTCCCTCTGAAAATGTTGTTTACTATTACATATTGATGTTAGAATGAAGCTTCAAACATTCATTGCTTGAGGTGAAAATATCAAGGGATAAGTGTAACATCCAAATAACATTGATTTTACTATGTATTTACTTCTAGCAGCCAAGCTGAAAAATCTTTAACGTGGCACCAGAAAGATTTTAAAAATAGTATTCGGAGAATCGCATTAATTACTCAACTTGCCTCTCGTCATTAATTAACCTTGCAGTCTAATTGTGGATGTAAATGAGAAGAGAATATGTTAGGAATCTCCGTACTTGAGTATTTTTCTCATGAAGCAGCCTAGTATCGGTAGCATAAAGCAGAGAAAAAACGTACTTCACTTTAAATTCTCTATGACTGTTATCCAGTACAACATATGCACACACGCATGTGTGCATGTGTTCAAGTTCAAAAGAGATTACGATGTTTGACATATTTAAATAAAGTGCTTTTCACATCCTATCCTCAGCCACAATTTATTTTTGAACTTGAATTTTACTCTCACGGCTTTAGAGGAATAAGATATTTGGTTTGTTAACAGGAGGGTTAGCTCACGCAAAGGTAATTTAAGTCTTCACACTTCTCATAATGTCCTCTTTGTTTTAAAGATATCAGTTCATTACGCATCTTTCTTTTCGACTGGTCCTTTTTTGCAGGACTCGGGGAGAAATGAAGGATGAGACATCGCGCCAAAGAAATCTTCACAAGTGAACTCAGTGGCTACAACCACTACAAATTGAGATGATCTGAAGAATTCCAGGAAAATGAATCGGAAACTCCTGGATCTTGTGGGGCCACCGAACGTAGAGCCCCGAACAGTACCCGTATCTGTCAAAGAAGCATTATATATAATAAGATTATGTTTTAGGCAGTAAATGTAACTCAAATATTTGCACTTGTTAATGATAACAATAATAATAATGATGATTATCACTATTAACATAGCTATTTTATATCTTAATAATAGGTATCATACACAAAATACAAAACTTTGTGGATAGTCACACTGTTTGGAAATATATATATTTCCCCTGGCTTTCAGTATATAAGTTATCTCCCGTTGTGTAATATGTTTAGTTTAGATCACAATATAAACGTAGAAATATTTGACCCTTAAATGCGTTTTGTCAATTGAATAAGTGCCAAAATTAATCTTTCTGTTAAAGTATTTGCTTAGAAATTACATGTGTAACAATTGCCCACCGCCGAAGGGTATTGAGCGATGCCCAAACTGATTATTTTACTCAAAATTTAAATATTATGAGCTGAGGGTAAAGTCGTTATTGCCGTAATTGTGTAGGCTGCACGCGATTATTCTTGTTTTCGTTCTGAAACTCTTTGAAATATCGCTGTCTTCGAATCGCGTGGACTATTTTCTTGGCATTCTGCGCCACCAATATTTACGTGTAATATCTTTTCAGGTATTAGAAATTAACGTTATTGGTAAATATCGGTACAATCACATAAGCATTAATATGTCGGACATAATGTATTGTGCAGAATTTCACAGAACTGGACCGGATATATAGATTAATTTGCGCAATTGTAAATAAGAGTATTTTTATTGTCTATGCTACGCGAATACGGGATTTACAGATTTAATATAACAAATAAAATTATTTGTTGATAATTATTATAAGTAGTAGTAGTATTATGGGTTTTGATAATTGATTTTTTCGATGGGTACATTTTTCATTCTAACAAAAATGTCGACCTCAAAAGGCAGTAAACAAAGTTTGCATGCTTAATGAAAACGCCATAGCTAAAATTATTTAAATTTTATCAACACAGATTGTCCATGATCAGAAGTAAAGAAGTGTGGTTTTAAAACGGTGATTGTAATTAAGCATTGTCTTCCGCTCACGTATATGTCTGAAGGTAAAAAAAAAAACGGCGCGCGGGTGTCATGGTGGACTGCGAAGGTCAACGTCAGATGACCTGAGCCTGGCAAGCTAATGCTTATACTCCACCATGTTTTTTTTTAACCTCTTGTGCGCTAGGGCGAGAAACCAAGAGGTCTGGCTTCCAGTTATGAGTCGCACAAAGCCTGTGTATGCCTGCTGAGTTATTTAAGAAGATGACAAGCCGAGAAAAACCATTTCCTGTGTACAAACACAAATGGGATAACCCTTACATCAAAACGTAGTGTTCGAACATTAAACAGTTGCAGAGAATCTGAAATATGTTCGAACATTAAACAGTTGCAGAGATTCTGATATATATATATATATATATATATATATATATATATATACACACACACACACACACACACATACATATATACATATATATATTTAATTTGGTTCACAAAACAATATGAGTTCATTGTTTTAAAATAGTGATTGGATTGCCGTTTTTAGTTGCAACGACACGCAATACTCACTATTAACGTCTTTAAAGGGTACATTTGATCTGTTTGCTGCGCCGCAAGAATGTCTGCAGTGTCGTTTGTTATAACTCATTTTAGCCATTAGGTGGCAGCAGATGCTTCAACATGAGATTGCAGATGTTGCTGACAATTTGCTCACGGCTAATTCCAGTTGTTGGCCCTGTTTGGGTTTCTCTGCCGTTTTCGAATGGCGTGCGCGGAAGAAAGAATGATGCAAACAACTATTGAAAACATAATTGTAGTATGAGAGACAGGTCGTATTGTAAATTAGCAGGCCGTTTTCATTAGCCTTCAAAGAAGCTACTAATTATATCTCATATATATATAGCCGTTATATTGTAGGAGGTAGACCGATTCATTTACGTCGTTCAATAATATAGATTTTTATTCAAAACAGATCAAATCAAATTATTAGAATTCCACATATGCCATACAGTAAAGTATACTGTAACATTTGAATAAATTTCATATTGTAATGTTTTTGTAATATTTTAAAAAACGAGCATGATTATTTTTTATTGTTATTCCTCTTTTAGGAGGAAGTCAAATTAAACGAAACAGCAGACGTTGGTTTGCAAACGCAGCTGTAGAGTCATAACATCGGGCTTTTGCTAAACCATTATAAAGAAATTTGCCTTTATCGTGTGTTCACCATAATACATTAGTTTGTAGAATTAAGCAAGTAAATCACTATTATTTTTGTTGTTGATGATTAAGACACCGACGACAATGACAATAATTTCTGTAGACTACTTGTAAAGGTTTTGCATCAAAATTCTAAAATGTAATATCCGAATTATCTGGCATACCAGTTTTGGTGATTATAAATAGGCTTTGTCGTTGAAGAAATGTTTCACCGTGAAGTGGTTATTATGGTATAGCTGGAATCAGTATCTTTTACTCATCTGAGGCCTGTGAATGTGTCATATTAGCCGTACACATCTCTACAGTTCTTATAGCGTCCTTACCTCCATATATTCGAAGTATCTAAAGTGAGTAAATAGAAGTTCAGTCGTCCTTTGCCGATCAACAGAGAGCTCGGCATGGCCGCAAACAACAAAGAAGAAAATCCGCCCCCTCAGCCGGCGTGTGGATTTTGTTGTCTACAGCTGATATTTTAAGAAGTGTGGAACAACCTTAACGAGCAGGCGTACCAATGTATATTTCTTGATATGACTATTTAAAATAAAACGAAAAAAATAAAACAATAATGCTTGTCTGTTGGCATTCTTCTTCCGCTTTTCCGGTGAAAATAATTTTATGAGATTCACAAAGGAAAGTGTACCGCCGCAATGACTGAACACATTACCGAATATTATATTAAAGCGTTTGAATTCTGTTCACGGACACCAGTAAAAAATGTGAATTCATAACATTAGACGTTTGCCTAATTTGATCATAAAATGTTTTAGTAGCAGAACACAAAAACGATCTGTTCATGTAATAAACTGGTTAAAACATGTTAACAGCTTAGGCAATGTCGCAGCATAATTTTAAGCCAAGATATGAACACACACGCACACACACACGCGCGCGTGCGCGCACTCACACACACGCACACACACACACTCACACACATATAGTCCACGTATTCATATCTTAATGGGGACTCTGCATTCATTTATATGGGCAAAGCTCTATTCCTAACCATGACAACCTTAACACCTACCCAGCCCCAATCTTAATCATAAGCAACCGAACAAAATACAAGACTTGGACATTTTAGTTCTTTCATTTCATTGACAGATTTTTATAAAATTGAGGTTACCTTTGGAGGACTTAAGAAATGTCCTCACAAGTTAAGAAGTTACAGGTTTTTATCATATTATGGGGAAATCTGGTCCCCACAATGTAATAATTACAAAAACACCTACACACACATGCACACAGACAGACACACACACACACCATGTAACGTTGCAGTGTATTTGAATTTCACATGTAAGGAACAGAATATGAACAACACCAAATACACGAGCGAGCCTTATGAAACAGGTCTACCGTTAAAACGGCATTTTATATTCATATTGGAAAGTCCCACAGGTGATAATATAATACATGACCTAACAGAAACAATAGACCTATTTGATGAAACGTGAATTTATAATGGGAAATGTAATACAGACGGAAATTCAAATGGTTAGTTTAACGTGCTGCCATTCCCTTTGTTCCTCAATTACCAAAAAATATATCTATACGGCATTCAGTTATTTGCTGAACAGCATAAATCAGTCTGCGGTCATGTTTGCATTTTTTGCACCGTAAAGCGGAAAATCAACAAAGCGATGATGTAATGACACTTAGGGGGCAGAGCCAGATGATGGATTGTAACAAAGCTAATACTGAGTGCTAGTATTTCTGGGAGTTCATTTGTTCATTCGTTCAGAATTTTTAAAATGTTGGTGAGTGTTTAAAATGCCAAATTTGATGACTTCGTCGCGTTGTATGGACTTCCATTATACATATATAAAACTCCTGTCATTACTCGGTAGTATTGTAGACCGAGCACATTACACAAATTCGTCACAAGATGGCAATGTTGGTCCACATTACAAGTTGTGGGGGGGGAGGTGGAATAAACTGCAAACATTGATAATCTTTCCGTTTCTTGGTCTAACTTTCTATCAGAATAACAAATCTTTCTTTATCAGATAATAAAATTGGTAATCATGAAACAGAAGCATGCTTTAAGTTGATTTTTACTTACCATTTAAAGTTACATTTTGCAAATTTAATTTTGCTTACCTTAGCATGATACAGCAGAGCAAAAACTCCTCCTCTTTATTAAACAGTAGATTTAAAAACATGAATATAAAATACAATTCACACTGAATGAATTTAAAGGACGCTGTTTTTTTATTTGGTGTTTGCAGTAAAACTTATCCCGGCTCGTCAGTTGAAAGTGAATGTCTGTTAATTATATAAAAAAAAATTAAATAAATAAAAATCACAAGTTAGCTCAAAATTTATAACCAGGTTTTATTAGAATTGATATTTTGTCAATTAACAACGTTGACATTAACACATCGCAAACACAGGTAAATAAGCGAATTATTCAATAGTTTGCACGCATATGTTACTTTTATATACATCCACATTACTGCAATTACAACTGAAAAGATATATTTTACATACAAATGTTTCTTAGACGATAAATACAAGCAAGATTGCACCAGAAGTTTGGTAATACCGAGAGACTGCACGTCATTAAAAACCTTAAGGCAGAGAGACCATTGATGTGAAGAAACATGTAAGTTTTGTTAAGAATTTATTGACAAATGTATTTTATTATACAATGTAACACTTCTCATTCAACACCGTCTCTTCAAATCAACTTCAGTACTGTAGGTAAGTGTCTCGACGATCATAAATGTTTAAATGCCGGTCTACACGTTTAATTTTTCCTGAGAAAAGATTTAAGCAGGTTTTATTTTAGCATTTTACTAAGCACCGAAGCGTCGTATGTCAATCTTCTTCATGCTTTGGTTGCGGTAATGATCTTCAGCTGATTTTTAATATTAACATGAGGAAGAATCGTTTGAAATTTTCGTTTTCAGTGCTTTCAAATTAACTCCAAGTAGCCTAACAGATTTTCTCGCCATTTTTTGCGTTCATTTTCTATCTGACAATCCACAAAGGTGAAAGATTTCCAGATATTACATATATAACTCGTAAGTAGTTCATTTTTCAAATAAAACAACTTTTAATGTATACTTATATATATATTTTATTTTTATATTTTTCCATTGTCTTCCATGAAAGCTAACTTGCGCTCTTCACTTTGTTGACGACTTTTTTCTCCTTTACTCGCCTATTTTGAAACCAGATTGTAACCTGTCGCTCCGACAGGTTCGTCTGGGCTGATATCCGTCTTCGTTTGTCCTTTGTAATAAATTTGTTAGTGGCGTATTCGCGTTCCAGTTCTTTCAGCTGTACCTTGGTGTAAGGCACGCGCTTCTTTCTTCCTCGCCGAAAAGTGCTGCCGTCTCCAGCGTGCGACACCGCATCTAATACAACCAGAAAACACACAGTTAAGCTTCCATTACCAATGCAGACCTTACAAGTTGCATTGTGCATGGCAATGGCTATAATGAACTTTCTCTCTGTTAAAAGTTAAATACATTTGCGCAGAATTGTGAATAAAACTATGGCAGTGCCTCCATTAATTATTTGCAAAGCTAAAGTTACTAATTAAATGTATTCAATTCTAGCCAGGAAGCTGGCTTACTTTAAAAGAAAAAGCGCATATTTTTCGCGTATCCGTACAAATGCCCTCCCCTCGCGCATTTACACCAAATATTTATTCAGCCTAATCTCTCTTTACCTTGAATGGATGACTTCCACATATGGTTTGGCTGCGCCTGCTCTTTGGCGCAGTAAACCTGACTGTTCCAGCCGTTGGTGATGGCCCACGGCTGGTAGCTTTCCATGGGCAAGAGGGGCTCGTGTCTTGACTCTGCAGGGCCGCTCATGCCTGACACGACAGGCATATCCAGATAGCTGGTAACTGGCTGGTAAGGGCCGGTCGCGTAGCCTTGATAAAAAGCAAATTCCTTAGCTCTGGGCGTGAATTCCTCCCCAGACACGGATGTGTCCATGTATTTTTCTCCATATGCAGAAGAGGGTTGAGCGCAAGACTTGATGCTGCTGTGATGTGACATTCTGCATGGATAGTAGCCGCTGCCGAAATAGCCATACGGCAGAGAGGCGCTGGAAGAGCTTTGGGCTGCCGAACAGGGGCTACACTGTTTGACAGGTTCGCCCATGCCAGATACTGGCACTTCAGTCGATGAGTATGTAGTGCTGGGCGCCAGTGATGCCGGATGGGCCATAAGATTCCTACACTGATTTGCAGCAAAGTTACCTCCCGCAAATCCCTCCATGTTTTTGTTCACTTCATCTGAACCGTTGTCGTACAGGAACATCACCGGGTCAATCCAGCGGGGACGCAGCAGTAATGACGCTGTCATAGCACGTCCAACATTGAGACTACTGGCTCTTTTAAAAAGGACCCAAGACTGAAAAAGAGATACTGAATCTGAGAGAGTAACCGAGTCTGACGTGCCTGTGTACACCAAGGACGTGTTGTTATTGGCTGACGTGAGTCACGTGATATGCAAAGAAGACGATAAACGTCTTCAGGATAGACAATTAAATCTATATGAATTGCGGTGTTGTGTGATAGAACGATGACCGTATCCATTAAAGGATTTGCCTTTTTTAATATTGTCAAAAACGATGGAGTCGTGAGTAGATCTCAAATTCAAGCATTTTAACCCATTTATTAACTTCGTTTCTGTCCGGTCACCTTTTTAAGTGTCTACTCTTTAGCGCAAATCGACTTGTGTTTTCAGGTTTAGCACAGGTCATGAGATACACCAAAAAGGAAAGAATATGTAATTATATTAATAGTCATATTGCTGGCTTGTGTCGATTCAGTATACAGATTGTCTGGATCCACAAAGGCAACTTAAAACAAATTCATGTCTTTAAGTTACTTTCCTCGTAGACTTTTTTTTAAATCCGTTGTTTCATGAAGTATGAATTTGATTGGTAAAATTAATTTCGCATATTTTTTATTTGAACTACAAATGGTTGTTTTAAAATTAAATACACCAAATGAGGCATGAAACATCTATAGCCTAAACGAAGCACAAAAATTCTCTTTAAGGTTAGAAGTGTGAAACGGTGTGTGTGTGTTTTTGAACCAGGCCTGCATTATATAGTCATATATCACAATATAACGGAGTGTTTAGACTTATAATACGGAATCGTTCAATACAAATATTTTATACATTGAATAATTTATGTATTGTTGAAGGAAAATGCCGTTGGTTAGTCCTATATCTGCAGATACAATACTTATTCAAATATACTTTTAATTAGAAACCACTGTCTCTTGGTGTGTAATTAATTTTTAAATGAGAAAAAAATTAAAGAGTATTTGAATTTAAAAAATTTAGACCTATGCAATGTTGACGACCTGCCTGGCCATTTAACAGATCTTTTTTTTTTTTAAGCAGCAAAAAAAAAAAAAAAAAAAAATACCCTGCGATCGTGATAAATAAATGTTCTCTGCAACAAAAGTCGTGGCGCAAGCAGGCATCTTAATTCCTGCCCTTTGAGTTTCCGGTGTATTTACAACACGCAAAGACAGAAAGCAGTCGGCAATTTGGCAGCTCTGTTTTACATACGGGTTAGACGAGGCTCGAGGCTCGAGGCCAAGGTCAAGTTGAAAGTTGCAGTCTCGCCACTGAGCTCGTTGTCATTCAGGCTTTGACGGACCTGTCTGAATTCCTTCAACAGGCGAGGTGGTGAGAAAAGCTAAAGAGCCTCGAACCGCTTTGTGTGAAATATGATATCATTCACGTTTGCTATCATTTTGGTAGGCCTGTTTGGGACTTGCTATGTTTAAAATGTTGCTTTTATTTGCTTATGCTGCTGTCACGTTCAGTTTCTAGACGTTTGGGGTTTATTGTCTTTCGAATTTTAGCTAAGATGTGTGAAAAAGAAGTGATTACAAAGGCGTCTCGTGGATAATGTTATGGTAGCATCCGGTCTCCGTGTTTCCGTTTATTGGCGTGGCTCTCTTCCAAAGCCAACGAAGGCACATCGTCTACAAGAACTTAATATTAGGTCTGGGTGAAAATGAAGAATACCAAATGACGACGGTAGTTTAGGTCCTACTGTTTAGAGATTTGTTTAAAACAGAAACTGTGCGTTTAGATGTACGTCGTTATGTATTTATTTTCTGCAGTAAAATAAACATTCCAAACAGTTTCGCAGACACACATACATAAATATCATTTGGTTATTCTGAAATACTGCCCTAAACTTCTCATTTAAGCCTCTAACAAGTAGCATTTAAAGCAAACATTAAAACAAAATTAATTTTGTACTGTGTTATGTTTCTATCCCCGATAGATTGATTTTTACGGGTTTTTTTTTTTTTTTAAATTTAAAATCATAATAGCCCAATTCATTTAACTCTAGTATTAATAAATATAAAATAAAACGTATTTCCAGTAATTGTAAAATACAAATTCTTCTAGATTCGTCTGCCACAGAATTGGCGGGTTCCCACGATAATGTTAATATACATTATTTGAATACTGACCAACAACTTTGACGAGCGATCTGAAAAGAGGCCTGCGCGGGTTTCGTAATCAACGTAAGGTATATGGTGACTTGGAAATTCAATTTATTAAATATGTCTATGAGATATTGTTACCCAGGGCATATGAGAAGGTTTGATATTGGGGGTGGGGCACGACATAATAATTAAAAAACAAATGGGAGGGGGGGACGACACATCTCCCCT
>JAODJU010000046.1:2446924-2463060 GCA_026776725.1 Gnathonemus echidnorhynchus
GATTGTTAACAATCAGGACAATGTTGTAGATCAATCCTATTGTAACAACGAAAGATTTGCTCTGAGTCATGCACACGACTTTGGAGAATAGCATATTTACCAAAAGACTAAAACATGTGTATTAAAATATGTAGATATTAGATATAGATACTCATGCAGAAACGAAATGTCCATGAAACATTTTGCTTGCCATTAAACACGACTGCGGACATACGTAGGCAACCGCACGAAAATGTAGTATTTATGTATGCAGATGCAAACCTATGTATATCGCATAGCTCGTTTGTTTACATTTCGTATTTTCATATGTATTTTGAATATTTTAACATTTCATTTTATTCATGTTATGTTTACATGTGTGTAAAATGTGTGTTAAATGTGTAGAATATACATACCTGACACAGATTCAGGCGCAGAAATGTAGGCTAAGTGTATACCGTTCCTCTAACGATCATCGTTTTTACATTTGCGCTGCAGTTGTATGCATATTTATATAGGCCTATAATAATATTCTCATATGTCAACAAATACAAAGAAATGGTACGATTAGACAGTCATGAAGACAGGCTAAGATCACGATACACCGCCGGTACTAACTTCCGCGTAACATGTAACTGAAGTAAAACTGGAGAAATCAAAACGTGGACATTCGGGATGTCCGTGTCAGAGGGAACTCCGCGGCACTAAACCGGCCAGCGAATCTCCCAGCCACCACCAGGTCCACTTGGCCATTATAATATGGGCTATAAAGGGGATTTTGACTTTAAATGGTGAAAATTGGTTGGATTTAAAGAGGGGATTAACTCCCGAAGAGTATATCCTATTGAATGACAGTAGACAGCCATTCTCTGGGATGTGCACGTGAAAATGGGCCTAGGATTTCGAAGTTACAAGCAGATAAGTCATGGATATCCTACTCAGTTGCACGTGGATGAAAGATTTTGCCATAAAATAGTTTAAGTTTAATGAAATTGGACTTACGCGTGAATTAATATATCATGAACGCTTACTGTGGGTTTTAAAATATAGGATATCTTTCGTGAATTACACTACTTGTCATAGACAAAATATGTCACAGTTTTCATTTGGCATAAGACCTCTGTACCGCGTGCGCAGACTCAGACACAACGCACTACAAACCTTTTCGTATCAAGACAACATATTATGAAGGCTGGACATTATTGTATCAAGAGACCCAGGCCTAGTTGAATTTACTTCCAAAAAATATCAACGCCCTCTTTCATACGCAAATCTGGTCGTTCAGGAACAGGTTAATCTGTCTCTGCACAGCTATACGTTTCGTTTGCTCTGTTGAACATGTCAGTTTTTTGTACTTACTGCTGTTATTTTCGAATCTTGTTTATTACAGTAGTACAGTATTTTAATTGGTTTTACCACATGATCTGATATTGCCTTTGGTATCAGTAAATATAAGTAAAACGTTAATTCATCAGTTTACAATATTGAATAAACCTACATTTTGCAAAGTGATCCGTTTAATTTTGATGGATTTGCATAGTTAGTGACGATATTGGCCATTTATTCAACATTCTGTTAGATATTATAAACAGTAAACCTCCTCATACCATACATACCGATACTAGGATAAACTGAAATTGTTAATTAATTGTAATGTCAATGTTTAATGGGCTGTTTTAAGGAGAATTAACTAGGAGAAGTACTCTCTAGGTGAATCGCCGTATGGGCTCTCCACTTCAACAGGACTAGGCCACTCGCCGCCATCAATGAAAAGGTTCCTCTGGGAAAACTTACACCCGGATAAATCCGATTCAGTTTCTGTTTTGTGAACAAAACTTATAATGAAACGATTCCGTAGAAGATTGTGTGGTAGGGATCACTGTCATGCGCCATTTATCCGCAGTACAGCATTTATGACGTGTTATGACGATTACATTCTATTAAAACATTAATGCCCCTGTTTAATATGGAAATTGGCCGTTAATGAACCAGTTAATGTGCTCATGAGCAGAAGTACGTTATCAGCTCACCGATATCAGCTTTTACGTACCAAATTCTTGGGCGGTAAAAGATAAGCTGTGTTGGAGTATTAATAGAAGGCCCTTCCAATTTTGGAAACTGGCGCGGGTTACGCAGGTTTGTTAAGGAATCACCCAGATTGTCCATTCTTTGCGAAACCAAAATGTAGGTCTACAACAAGAACTGAAGGGCACCCAAATTTAAAGTTAAATGCTATTCGCATTCTTAAATGCTTTTTTTAACCAGATGGGACCAACTATTATTTTATGTTTCTTGTTGATTGCATTGTATCCTAAAGACATTACACTGCATTGCGTTGTGCCCATTTATTAAAAGATTTATATGGAGAAAAAATACCAGGCAGGACGAATACGGCGTTTGGAGAAATGCCGCCCCATTCGGGCTTCAATTAAACCTTTTGTGTGACATGTTTCTGTCCCTTTTCAAAGTGACCTTTGGGTCTTCGTTATCATTTCGTTAAACAACGGAGGCACTGGACGCCTGTTTTACGGTAATTGACTAATGACCTTCAGAACAAACGACAAAGATAATATTTAATAATATTCAATGGTTTAATCAAAATTTCGGCCGATGAACAAGTCCACCGACTTTCTAATAAAAGACGGAATTTACAAAGCTTACGGTGCGAAGTCAGTGTTTTCCACGTGAGCCTATAGTATCACATTTACAAAACACAGTGGCACTGGCAGCAGCAAAAAACACAGTTAAAATAAATTCTATATCGTAAGTCAACAAATTAAAGCATCGACACAGTCAGTGTAACTCTAGGCAGAGCTTTAGGCAGAGATACAGCCCAGATATCTATCACGACTCCGTTGTAATGTTGCGAGTCTCACGCAAAAACCTTGCTTTCCGCTATCCTCACTACGAAGACATCTGTCACACAACTCGCTTAGTTGCAGACGTCGAATTCAATTATGTATAATTTTAAGCTCAGTGTGTTTGCAGTTTACGCAGTTTTGGGCTAGTAAAAGTCTCTGAGGAAAAAAGGCCTAATTAAGTGTTTTTCCATCGAGTCAGGGACAGATATGTTCCTTGGACAAAACAAGCGGAACAAGCCATTTCATCTTTGAATGGTAATTAAAAGAACTATCTACATCTGTGCGCATGCTGCTGAAGTGAAGATGAACCAAATTATATATGATAGCAAAACGAACCTTACAATAAAGTACTTTATATTAAAATAACACCGTTCAAAATAACACACTTTAGATCAAATCACGTTTAAATTATATTTATAAACGTGCTTTGTTAAATTATAATAATTCAATTAACACAAGACCGCAATAACCCCTATTATGTATGACACATGTTGATGCATAAATAAAACAAAATAAGATGAACAACGAAACGATAAAGAGTAAAAACATGCAAAAGCAATACAAATAAACATAAAATTCAAACGCGTTAATCTTCAGTCACATAACACAAAATGTCTACTGAGTGTTTAATTTGTTGACTAATTCTGATGTAAAAACACATCATGCACCAGCAAATGTATTGCAGATATAAACAGAGCTGAAACAAAAACCAAAAAATATATATTTTTGTTGTCATTCCTTACATGCACATAATTAAAACATGGTTCATAATTTAGTTTTAAACTAATAAGAAATGTTTAGCTACACTGGCACCCGCTGTGTTTTGGCCAAATTTCAAACATTCAACCATGAAGACCGGTGAGGTTTTAAAGCAAGTTAGAAATAAAGTATATGAAAGGCACAGTCAGGAGTAACAGGGAAAAGCACATATTTCAGAATATGTCCGACATCCACGTCAGCAGAGCTGAACTTCTAGCAGCAGGGATGTGAGGCATCCTTCGCACTGGGCTGTGTCTTCGCACTGGGATTTGTCTTTGCACTGGGATTTGTCTTTGCACTGGGATTTGTCTTCGTACTGGGATTTGTCTTCACACTGGGATTTGCACTTACTGGAAACGATGACAGGGGAACATTTTTGGCTGAGATGGGAACAAGTGAGTTTATACTTATCAATATATCAAAAGAAAGCAAGGAAGAATGTCATCACTGAAAGCTTCCAAGAACTGGCAAGAGAGCACCTGAATAATCCAAGAAACTTGGGGGGGGTTAGGTGCCATGATCAAACTACAGCTCTTGTGCAGCCTCTTGTAATGTTGAGAGCAAACATGGTGCATTGCCAAGTCTGCACCATGCCGACAACCATAAGTCGGCCACTGACTGCACATCCCTCTGATGCTGCTTCTTCTTGGCAGGGACTGGAAAAATCATGCAGGAATGTAAGAGACGCAGAGCAAAGTACAAAGAATTATCAGAGGGAGGATCTCTGGTAATCTAACACACAAGGGGCTGAAAATCTGTTTTTCAATAGTATGATTCTCCAAAGCTAACAATTACAGCCACAATATTAAGAAGTTCATTCCACTAAATTGCCTAATCAATAAATCTATACGGAATATAAGTATTCTGACATAGAGAGAAAATGCATGTATGTTCAAGATCCACTTAATACTAAAAGATGTGTGTGTGTTTAATTTCAAAGGGCGTTGTAATATTTCAGAGAAATAACATGAAAAATATTGATAATATAATATTTTCTGTGACTATAGATGTAAAAGTTGGACAATGAGAGAGTATGACAGCAAAGGAATCTTTGAATGTCATGTTTGAACTTCTGTGCAGGAGAAGTATTTTTTTAGCATTTTGTGGACTGTAAGGGAAGTTTTAAGTAAGTGGATTCTTGATTATATCAAGCCTGAGTTATCACTGAAAGCACAAATGAATAGAATAAAACATATCGCGAGGGAATATTATGAGAAGACGATTGGAAAAGACCAATATGTTCTGAAAAGCTTAAGGTAAAAGAATATAATAAGATGACCACCAACAAGATAAATGGACTCAAACAGAGCAATAAAACATACCACTGGAAACCTACAAAACAGATAAAAGAGAGGCCTCTCTGGAACACTGGCATGTGTGTGCTAACTAAGAGTTAACATCAACTAAACATGCATCTAATAATAATGATAATAAGGAGGAGAAGAAGCAGAATGCGTGCGCGCGTGTGTGTGTGCCCGTGTGTGTTTGTTCATTTCTGTGTTCTTTTAGCCACAAGTCCTTTTTCGGCAGTTAATATATTGCTAGCTTAGCAGTCGTTAGTGTTAATTTTAGTTAGCAAGGCCTAATGCTGCTTCTCGTTCGTTTATTTGGTTTCACGGTCAGACCATTTGAACACAAACTTCCTCTTAAATTTACCAGTCAGTACCAGTCAGTGCTTAAAGTTAAGTTGCTATTTTTATATAACGGTTAATTACATTTGCCCATAAATAAATAGGAAAAAGAGAAGTTATTCCCTATTGCCCAGGGGCTCTGTACCATTTATTTAATGTTTTTTAAATGGGGGTTTAGTACGCCTGTACAGGTGCGATCTCTTAAACTACTTCAAGGGAATATTTAAATCTCTATTTACCTTGTTATGGGATTGTCTGGAAAGTCACTACTTTAGAGCATCGTAAAGCGAAACACCGTCGTCACTGGCGGGGCGTAATTAATTCGGATTTTCTCTCAAAACATCACATGTTACTCGGCGCTCCCTCCCTCCGCCCGTATTTCACTTAATATCTTCGTCAGAACTTTATATACAGTTGGCTGCAGATTGTCCACAAAGACACCAAGCTGTCTACTGCGGATTTTTAAATTGCGTTTAATTATGTAAGCGAAATAGTCAATTTCTTCACAATATACAGCGATTTTGCATAAGTGGTCGAGAGATTGATGGAGGGATGGATTAATTGATTGATAATATTTGAACGCCATGTTAATGAGACGTCTATTCATGATCAAATGGCCGAAGTAGAACGCAGCCCAGGAGTATAAAGGCAAATGTATAATTAAACTGACGCCAAGTGGGCGTCGCGGCCAGGTTTCCGCTAAGTCTTTACGGTAAATGAACGCATGTAGGGTGTTTTCTGACCCAGGGACAAATGACTGTATGTTATAGATTATCGAATGAACGTCCCTATATATCATTCTTTAATTCTGTGCCCAGTTTATGCAATTTAGATTAATATCCCCCTAAGAAATATTTATATGACACCCTGTCAATGTTCTAAGAGGGACCACTGACTGAATGGTATCGTTATCCAAACCTACATTTAAGTTTAATAAAAATAATAATGGCATGCTATTTGCAACGAAACTTAAACAGGGTATATTTTAGTTAGTTTTAGATAAACCTATTGTCCGGCAGTCCCCTTTCTGCAGGCAGCACGGGCGTTACGTTTACCTGGAAAACACGGTATTTAGTTGCGGTCATTCGATCGGAATGAACAGCAAATTCAAAACCGAATGCAGATATCTGTTTTATTTTATCAATAATATCATCATACAGACCCCAGAGAAAAAATATATATATTTAGCAAAACCCAATAAAACCATTTATGCTACTTAAACAGAAATCTGGTCCATTCTGCAACAACAGGGTTGCCCAAGTTCAAGTTCAGCTGACTTAAATAGGATCAGTAAAATATGCGGGATAAGTCGAAAAAATGTCATCGATACACTTGATTTAACAAGAATCAAAATACGTTAGATAATGTGGCCGATCTTAATCCACATGTATTTTATGTTATTTATCTGGCGGGTACATTGATACAAAGAGACTTACCTATCAGCATGTAAACACTGCAATAAGCGTATATAACGACAATGTTCCTTAACACAAGCAGAAACTTTAAATAAAAAGAATAATCATGTAACATTGGCTGTAGGCCTGTATTATACATTTAATATACAATTTAAGAGACACAGCAATCTTTATATTAAGTTATATCATATTTTATATAGAAATATTAAACCATACACACAATGCAAGAAGGAAAAGCCATTGAATTGAAATTACTGAAACGTTATTTAAAGAATTTGAATTAAATTCGAATACTGTATGAAACCTACTGAACGGTGAGGCAGAGTCAGGCTAAATAACACAAACTGAGAACAGCTGTTAACAGGCATATGTATTACATCCGTAACTGATTCAGATCAAAAACATGGTGCTGGTGGTGGGGGTGGGCGTTAAAGAGAACCGCGTGTGAAATAAATGCGTTCAGGACTCCGGTTCTACTTCACAACTTAAAGGGAGCCCTTTCTTATGAACAGGAGGGACTCGTTCCAGAACACAGGAGCCAGGGCTGAAACAAACTTCCATTTCCGGTCCACGAGACCGTGCGCAGTCGTATGGCCCCAAGTATAGCTTGCACTGTAGTGACCTTGTTTCTGATACTTAATGTGCAATCACCGTGTTCAGTACCTAATGATCTATTGGTTCTTCTCCATGCAAAAAAACATACGTGCCTCGGTAGTTTATTCCATATTTCATAGTATGGGTATGCTTGCCATTAAAGATTAGTCCAAGCACACAGCTGGTGCAATGAAACCCTATAGCGGCTCACATTCGTTGAAACTTTCAGGTTTCTTGATGCAAATAAATTTATGTAATTGAATTGTTACCATTAAGAACGAATAAATAGAGAATCGGAGAGCTTGCTGAAGAAATGTCATGCTGTAAGCAATACATAAATAAATCTGGAAAAGAACATTTTTGAAGTGGGTATGACTAAATAGCCGACAACTTTCCCCGGAATTAAGACTGAATCAGCACTTTTTAATAAAGTCAACTTAAATTCGACTACGTCATCGGGATCATAGCATTATACGTACTTGTTAAACTGTTTTACTAACTTGTGGTTTACAGCGATTTTTTTCTCTATAATTATTTTACCACAGTCTGTAAAAGTCCTGTATGTTATCCTGAATATAGACATCTGCAGTTTAAATGTCGAAACAATAAGCCTACTTAAATAAGTAACTGAACACAATAATCGGACGAAAAATGTTTTGGAAATCGATTTTCTCCCATAAACACCTGTCTCCCAGTTTTAAAAAACTTATCTGAATGTGAATATTAACATCTAATAGGCTACAATACAGTTCAAATACAGGAAACAACCATTATTACAGCCACACAGCAAGGCGTGATAATTCTTTTAGAGGGTCAATAAGTCAATAAGGGGAACAGGGTTCTTCCTGGGAAAGTTGAAAAAGAAAACATGCAATTAATTTTACCAGATAAGATGAAGTATTTCTTTTTTGACCAAATTAAATGTCGGTTTACACAACTTCGAAATCCGAATGCATTAATCGCCACGCTGTTTATCTTTGAGGGTCATTTTTATCCTCTCAGTTGTTACAGGTATAACATGCTTGTCAGGCAGACGTCATCGTTAGTTGGTCAGCTTGTTAGTATTTTTAATTAGACACGCGATCATTCTACAATCAATCACTAATTTGATGTTGTTTCCACACATGCACATGAGTATATTTTCTGCGACTGTTTTGTATTTGAAAACTCTCTGTTGCCTATAATTGTGTTTCTTGGGCATGGACTGCAAAACGCAGTAACTTCGAACGAGGAAAGAAACATTTTGAGATGCCAAGAATTGACTCGCTCTGTCTCGGTAATAGAATACACTTGATTTAATTAAAAATGCCACCGTACCTATACATCCCAGGGTGCTGTTTATAGTATACTAAAGTTTGGTACAGTTTCAATCGCTCAGTTTGACATAATTGTATCTTGGCAAGTGGAATCCCTCAGACGGACAAAAGCACGCATTGACTTGGCGTAATTAAGTTAATCGTTGCTTTTTTTCTGGTTTATATCTGATGATATATTTTAATGTTCGGCTGCCCTCATACATATACAGAAAAAATCCTGTTTCAGTTGTCCGAAACTGCAGTCCCCTAACCGGCCTTTCAAGTTAGATGTAGGACTGGGTTCATATAACCTATTAAAAGTAAGATTCTACGCGTCCTGGTTATGTGTATTTTCTGCACCTGCACGGAGAACACAAAACGTACTCATCTTATCAAGAATAAATGAAAACCAACACAACTTAGTTTTCACCAGAAAAGAAACGGAAGTCATAATAGATAGCACAATAGTAGAATAAGAAATTATTTAATGATTTTATCAATTTCCCTTTAATTCTGTAATTTCTATTTCAATATCTTAGTTCTAAGCACAAGCACCAAAACAGACGCTATTTAAACATGCCTAAATGTATTGCCAACAGCAACTATAATGATTAATATTAATAAATAATATAATGTTGGTTCTAATGTTACGATAGGTCATAATATTACAATACTAATATTGTTTATGTTTAATTGCTTAATTAAAGGTCATGTGTTTTTGCCGATTGTAAAGGTAGCATTGACTTATGAATTTGCTACGAACAAAATAGTTATATATTAATTATACAGACTTCATAGTTCACAAATATATGAATAAACAATCAGTATTTTAGAATGATAATGGCTGCAGGATAAAATTAGAATGAAATAATCACACAGAGTATAAACATACCTACACAGAAATGTATACATTAAATCATTCGACAAATACTGCTTGTTTCTATAGAAGGAATCCATAGGCCATTTGGTAATCAAATGTTGACGTGAAAATAAGCCAGAGTCAAACTGTGTAACCTATTTGTTTTATTGTGCAGATTCAGTCATTTTTTTCTATTTGACTGGGTCCAGTCATGGAGCAAAAAGAATTTGGGGCGGGGTGTTACAAGCTTGGCTTATTTCCCTTCCACTGTAGTCAGTATTTTCTCTTTTTCAACAGGCGAGGGCGCACGAGGACAGCGATTTCACACACGGACCCTGAGAAGTACATGAATGTCACAGCTGCGCACAATGGCTTCGCGGTCTGAAGTCCCCCGTCTCATATCCTATTGCATCATTTGTCGAAATCAGTCATACACAAAGATTATCTAGTTTCCTGGATATTCCTCGTCTCTTCACACCACCATTGTGTCTGTGGCATTTCAGAATATGAATTAAACTCATACTTGATAGTTGACATTTCTTACACGTATAATCCTGTTTTACCTGGATTAGGTACCGTAATTATCTGTGATCTTGCCCTTGTTATTACTATGCCAATGCTCCTTTTAAGATGAGATAATGACAGGCAGTACGCATGTTGACACACTTCTTTTCATAAGCACAACAAACGGAGCCGAAGAAGTGCCGGGTTTAATGACAAAACCCTCCTCTCGTTCACAGTTGGACGCATCTGTAAGAAAATATAACTAGCTGAAGAACTTAAAGAATGTATTATGTCCATCAGTGAACTGACTGCTTTGCATTATGACAGTCTATTCTGTAAATAAAAGAGTGTAATGTACGTATAGCCAACAAGTTTATTTTCAAGACATGGTATATTACTAGATATTGGTATCGATGGGTTGCCAGTTATGCCACAATGAGTTCTCGAGGGTGGTAAAATACACATCCGGGTACTGTGAAATCCACGATACGCATGAAAGCTTTGGCGTAACGTCCGTATCCATCGAGACTCCAAGTTTGTTCTGTCCAGAAGAAACATCAAAGCGAAAGTAATTGCGGGCCCACTGCAGACTGCGGCCAACTGAAGCGTGGGATGCGATTAAATTCGCGAGATTATCATCGCAAAACAATCCATGATCAATTCAGTTACAAAATCACAACGTTAGAGATATGTTTCATATATCATTCATATATTATTATTATTATTATTATTATTATTATTATTATATATTATTATATTTTCAAAGAGCAAAAATGGTGAAATAATGTTTAGTGTATGAGTGAAATATGTGGCCTATTATATAGGTATACATAGTCTTATTTACATGCAATGTTTGTGTTTACATCAGAAGAATAATTAAACTTTATACTATTGTTGTTGTTCTTTCTTTCTTTTCCATAATTCACTTGAATCAAAATAAAACGATTGTTCGATTTTGGGTCTCATGGTTATTTTAGGCCATATAATAGCAATGCAACGTAACCATGCAATCAGTTAGATGCTTACTACTAGATAAATATTCATTGTTTAATCGTAGTTAATGCTGTCAATTCAGAATTAGCAATTGTAATCAATTTTAGAAGTCATATGATTTATGGCTTTCTGATTGGCGTGTTCAAAAGTAGAAACATTACGTCTTATTAAGATGGCTCCACCCAGTTTTATAATACTGAGATAATGTTGTATTACACATACTGTACACTATGTGTGTTGTATTTTTAACAGTGGCCATTAATTTGGCTGAGTGTTTCGCTTTGCACAAAATAAATGGAACTGTACGCTCATGAATGTACATATACAAATTTTCTTCGAATAATCTGAGCCCCCGGGGATTATTCTGAAGAGAATTTATGGGGTCACCAATTTTAAACCTCCAGATTTAACTGAGTGTTTAGTATATGTATCACTTCGCACATAAAACATTTATTGATATTATAATAACTGTTATTAATCAAGTCGAAAGACTGCTGTTTTTAAAACTGGATATATGACATTTTCCAGAATTCCTTCGCTGTGGTTTGTATTATTGGGTGGACTTTCTACAAATCTAATTAAATGCCAGATAGCATGTCATTTTGATTTTGGTCTGGAGAACTTGACCTTTAGCCGATTTACTTGACACCACTTAAAGAAAGAGGGAGCGATGGAGACCGGAAGAGTTCACGGTGGAGGTGAGAGCGTTCATCTCAAACGGTCCTGCACTCGATCGACAGCCCAGTTTCAGATGTAAAACTCCCTGTTCCATTTGACCCAACACAGGGGGAACCGATGAGACAATCTGTGAGCTTATAGTACTTATTTGTGTGTTTTAAACAGCGGCCTACTTGTTTCTACCTATAAGCACAATTTTATCATCTGCCCATTACGTCACATAACTTGTTTTACACAGAATTACTCATAAAAAGTCTGTCTTTTCTCCGTGTTCCATCGGATAGTCATTTTCGTCTGTTCCATCTTGGACACTTCCACAATCAAGATTTTTTAAGCCAAAAAAAAAAGACTATTGCATTACTACTACTTCATAGTAGTTCTGTCAGTGTACAATGGTTTCGTTGTTCTTTCGATCTATTCTTTAGTCCCCGAGAGACAAATCAAAATGAGCTTATCACCAGTAGGCATACAATTTCCATTCTGAAAAACCGATAATGCGGTCTTTTACATTGAAACAGCTTACCGTGAAATTGCGATGCTAAAGGGACATAAAAAACTATATGCCTTCACATAAGACATTTTAGTAATGTAGCATAAACACGTTTTGAAGCAGAGCACTTTCAGAAAACCCTGTGTGTGTGTGTGTGTGTGTGTATATATATATATATATATATATATATATATATATATATACGTATGTATGTATTTTGGTGTATGCTCTATTAAGATTTAAAAATGTACTTAAAATTTCAGTGTATTTTAAGGTCATATTAAATAACAACGAACTATAGTTTTAATTAGTCAAAATGTTAATACTATAGACAATATTGTAATAGTCGAAAAATGCATGTAAATATTGTTTGTAGTGTGGTGTTATATGTATGCTATATATGTGTGCCTGTGTGTGGGTGTGTGTGTGTGTGGGTCGGTATGTAGGAGTATGTGTGTGTGTTTTGTACATTAAATTTTCCTTGTGGCGTTTTTTATTGTCTCCTAAAAGCAGTTTTTGATAATTTAACTCCCGAGCGCTCTCGGCTATATTATTTTATTTCCATTTCCTGACTGACTTCAAATCGAGTTTGTTTTCCTGTTTTCCGTTAAGCCCACCTCGTTTTAGCAATAGCTGGTTTTTTGTTTATCCACTGCGAATCGATGAGTGGCGTCACCGGGGGTGCTATTATGACGACTATCCTATTAAGAATGACAGCTCGAGAGAAAGGCAATGGTGATCCCTCCCAGAGCTCGTGCTGCACACTGGAGCGCGTGCATCGCAGGGTCAGCACATCATCACTCGAGCCGCTACGCAGTCTGTTCCTGTTAAAAATCGTGTTCTCTCCGCGACTTGGCGTTTAGTCCGCGACAATAATGGAAAACAGAAAAGAGATGGTGATGTTCGTGGAGGGAGGTCAACTTGGCACGCTGGCTGGCAAGATAGGGTCCAATTTGTCAGAAGCAGTAGGAAGCCCCGTTCAAGAACCACAGGAAAAGGTACTCCACAGAAACTGTTTGAGTCCCAGGTCGGTGCCTTCATCACGAAAAAGAGCGGATGAGGAGGTGGAGGATATACGGAACGACGTCTGCAGCGATATAAGGCCGGGTGGAGTCCCCTCTGCATCGGGGAAAACTCAGTTAGAACTAACCAACAAAGGGCACAGCAGCTCCGATACCGAGTCAGATTTTTACGAAGAAATTGATGTCAGCTGTACGCCCGAAAGCATGGATTACCCAAATGGCAAAGGTGAGATAAGTATCGGCGTTAAAACATGTACATTTGTTGCTACCGATCACATGAAAATGTTCATGTTTGAATGACTGTTTTTTTGCAATTTGTCTGTAAGATGTCTCACTTGAAGTATTTAATCCAAGTAGTATTCGTTACAATGGCGACACGTTAGTTTTGGCAGCTGAGTCTCCCGCACGCGCTTGTAATTACAGTGTGAAGATAAGTACTCAGTGACTCGCAGCGTGTATTCGGAAATACTCTATGTGGTAGGTGATGTTCTTAGAGCAATCTTTTAAGGTGAATATGCGAGGATTTGCCTGTTTTCCTGTGTTTCATTACAGTCAAAAAAACCATGTTTACAACGGAAGAATAAGTACCTATTTAGTTCTGAGAGCGTCTTTGTGGCTAGCAATAACATTTAACGAATGGGTATAATTGCTGTGTCACTTAATGTGTACCCGCAGCGCGACTTCGCTTGAAGCCTGTGTACAATGGCCAGCAGGAACGGTCGGTGTCGTTTCATCCGTAGACAATTTACTGATGCTTGTTTTTTGTTTCCGTTTATCAGATTTAATTATGTTGCTTTAAAATGGATTTTTTTTTTGTTAGCCGAAATGTAGCACCTGTCTGTTCACGGTCCAAAATAAGCATTCCTATGCTCGGCGAATGAAATAACAAAACGTGTCTATTAAGTTTTCTCTAATTTAACTCAGCTGTAAGGAAGAGATTCTTATTTTCGATTTTTTTTTTTCATTAAAAAGACATGAGTATTTATGTGATCAAGATTTGTTGTGCATCAAAATACATTTTGGGAATGTAATATTTCACACGAGATGCACAACCTAAATTTAATCATTCTCTCTAGTTATTTCGTTTAATAGACCCTCTAGAAAATGTCTAGTGTATTTTATTCTATTGTGTAGTGAACTGTTTACTAAAATGGCATAATTATACCAATTTATTCGAATACGGTGTCGTTTTTAAATATATTGAAATTATGGGAATTGGAATGGGAATAGAAGCCGGTGGATGAAATAAAACTAAGCCAGACACGTAATTTTGTTTATGTGAGGCATAAATAAAATAATTGTAATATTGCGATGTTTTTCGTAACACTTCTAGGTCGTCCCGGCGACTCCCCAAACCACAGCAGTGACAGTAACGTCGATGCGGGGAAAGCAAGTTCAGGCCAGGCATCCCTGTCCTACGGTTCAGATCAAATGCGCCGGTACCGAACAGCCTTTACACGAGAGCAGATCGCCAGATTGGAGAAGGAGTTCTACCGAGAAAATTACGTGTCCCGACCAAGAAGATGCGAGCTGGCTGCTGCTCTGAATTTACCTGAAACGACCATAAAGGTGATACCGTTAGCGCTTCATTTTATTAAGAAAAAAAAATCTATGACGCTAGTTTTTGTGAAGTGGAAAAGAGAATAGATAACGAATTACAAACTTGATTGCGTCGTTGTATAATTTAGACTGTCTGTGTTTTAGGTGTGGTTCCAGAATCGGCGAATGAAGGACAAGCGACAACGACTCGCTATGACCTGGCCTCACCCTGCGGATCCGGCTTTTTACTCCTACATGATGAGCCACGCTGCGGCCACCGGGAACTTGCCTTATCCGTTCCCGTCCCATCTGCCCTTACCATATTACTCTCATCTCGGTGTTGGGGGCAACTCGGCGTCCGTTGCCCCATTCAGTAGCCCCTTGAGGCCGCTTGACACCTTCCGGGTCCTGTCTCATCCGTACCCCCGACCAGAGCTGCTTTGCGCCTTTAGGCATCCTTCTCTGTACCCCACTGCGGGTCATGGACTCAGCTCGGGGGGTAGCCCCTGTTCCTGCCTTGCTTGCCACACCAGCCAGTCAAACGGCTTGTCTCAGAGACCTTCCGGGTCGGACTTCACCTGTTCGGGCACCAGCAGAACTGACGCCTTTCTGACCTTCACACCCTCTGTCTTGAGTAAGTCCTCCACGGTTTCCCTGGACCAGAGAGAGGAAGTACCTCTGACCAGATAAGTTTTTGGCCTGTTACCGTTTGGGTCAAACTTGAAAGAGTCCCAAAAAACGCTTAATGAATTTTGGACTTTCAGCATGAGTAAAATGCTAATGTTGATCACTCGCTAAAAGCAGCGACAGCAGCATATCTCACCGAAACGCACCAGCTACACAAAGGGAAAGGACTACGTTTGGACTTGAAACAATATTGCTTTTAATCTATGGCACCTGCGAAAAGGAATATCAAAGCTGATATATATTTATTAAAATCTTTCAGTTGCTCCAAATCATAGACTTATAGAAATATTACCACAGGAGTAAAATACCTTTAGGATATTAGTCATAAGAATATTCAGGATTTCAATTATTTCATTCGAAGGAGAATAATGGAGATGGAGCAGGTCACAAGCAGTTATTGACGTGATTGATGACGGTAAATCTTTTATAAGTATTTGCAGTTTCCACCTATGTCTAAATTGGCCTGGATATATTGTTAGTTACATTCAAATGATGTTTTCATCTTTCTTTTTAACAAGGGAATTTGTTAACAGACTGAGGAATCTCATTACTTCTTCTCCAAAGTCCCTGTCTTGGTATACGGAGCTGAAATGTGCAGATGCTGGTAAAATTAGCAAGTGATGTATATGTAAGGAGGAATTTTGAATGTTGAATTAATGATTATACTGTGCGCGTGGAGACTTCCTGCCAAACGGTAACAAGGCGCCATGGGAGCGGATTAGTTGACGGGAGCGAGAAATCCATTGGACAATCACATGGAGCAAATTGGGGCAAGCGCGAGCTGCCTGTCTTGCTGCGCCCTCAGCTGAACATTTTCACCCTCCCCCCCC
>JAODJU010000046.1:2475101-2489703 GCA_026776725.1 Gnathonemus echidnorhynchus
GGTATTGAGTTTATGGTGACGCTCTGTTTGTAATTCCTGCCTGGCGGATAACAATACAGCACTTAGCTCTACAGAGGTTAATGGAAATTTTATGGGCTCGTCCTGCAATCATGTGACCCCTGGCGTCTCCCTCCGTCTCCCGGTGGCTTGTAACAGGCCAGATCAGACGGATGCCGCCCCCATGCACTACTTCAGAGACAGAATCAGCTTCATACCAAAGGGATACAGAAAATAAGGGCTAGGGGTTGGGCTTGATGGGTGGGGGACAAAGGCACTGATTCTGGATAGCTTTGATCAGACTGTCAGGAAGAAATTTACAACGACACAATGGCCGGGTGCTCCATGCGAGTCGTTCCAAATGGAAAGCCGGCAGAGAAATCAATTCCTCACGGGCCGTGGACTCTGCAGGACCATGGAGCTCATGGGGAATTAATGGCCACAGTCGGATAAATGGCGGAGGGTCGCATCATAAAGTAAGATGAAGGATTGTGTTGCGAACCAAGCGAAACTTTTAATAACTCAAAATGGCTCCCCTTAATGGCTTTTATTCATTTTAATCATTAGTGTGTCAATGATGATTATGGCCCCATTTAACGAGCATGATTGACGGACACGTTTCCCTGCGTCCACAGGCCAGCCCGACCCGAGGGTGACGGCATCGAACAAACCGCCCCACCCCTGCCAGCGGCCAATCGGAAAAAGACTTGAAGGGGAGACACTTGGAACTGCCAAGTACGAAGTCGAAACATAATTATTGTTTATTACTCTAGATAATCCAGGCTGATTGGGACGCAGGCACACGGACACACACTCACTAAGAGGAGATTATGTTGGCCTGATGAGTATATGAGTGGATTTTTTAATGATCACTGCAGGAATGTTCTGGAGGCCTGGTCTCCTTACACCCAGTCGCATGCCATCGTTCAGATGGGCTCCGGCAACATTAATGAGCGATAACAGATACTGGAACACGCAAGGGAATCACTTTATGGAAGAAATTCCACACCCACTTCTATAGTGGAAAGACGCTTATTCAGGAATTACGTGCGTGATGCTTTAGCATGATCTCTGGATGTGTGTGGGGGAAAAAACACTGCTATACTTTTGGACATCAGAGTAATCCAGCTTAGACACTTTGAAGTTTACTGTGGCAGTATCCCACCTGGGATACGAACCAACAACCACTGGGCTTAGACGTTTTGAGCTTAATTACTGAGCCTCTAAAGGAGGCATCGGTGGCAGATCTTGGCAAGAGCAGCATGGGAAACTGCTGAGTGTGGCATCTTCTGTGGGGGTGCCAAACCAACAACTTTAACCAACAGCCTTGGGGGGGGGAGGTGCAAATGGTGAAGCTTGCCTAGGACGCCACATGAGCTTTGGCTGCTACCTTTCAAGATAATAACTAAGATTTACGCTGGATTATATTGTGATGAAATGATAACCAAAATTGCAAGAGGAGTGTATTGTACTTCCTACAAAGACTGTAGTATAGCAGTATAGTACACTACCTTCCCAGATAATAACCAGGATGCTAAACAAAATGTAACCTAAACAGTAAGCTAATCTAGGATCTCAAAGAAATTAACATCATTGACAAGACATGCCCAACTGCTATTGGTTCATCATGAATATAGGGCATATCATGGAGGCAAGTAGGAGCATTATGAGTATGTAGCACGTTAAAGGGATTGCAGTAAAGTGGCATTCAGAAAAATACTTGATTTGGGAGATACCAAGTCACAAATATCAGCAAAATGTCCTTCAAAAAATACTTTCTTTGGGAGATACCAAGTGAAAATATCAGAAAAGTATCCTTCAGAAAAACACCTTCTTTAGGAGGTACCAAGTTGCAATAGCAGAAAAGTGTCCTTCAGAAAAAATACTTTTTGGGGAGATACCAAGTCGTAATAGCAGAAAAGTGTCCTTCAGAAAAAATACTTTTTGGGGAGATACCAAGTCGCAATAGCAGAAAAGTGTCCTTCAGAAAAATACCTTCAGTAGGAGGTACCAAGTCGCGATAGCAGAAAAGTGTCCTTCAGAAAAAATACTTTCTTTGGGAGATATCAAGTCGAAATAGCAGAAAAGTGTCCTTCAGGAAAAATACTTGCTTTGGGAGATGCCAAGACATGAGGGTAAAAACTCATCACAACATCATCACAAAATTTTCAGAATCTGACAGCCCACCCTGGCAGGTTGCTAAAGTGGGTGGGGGGGGGGGTAGGGAGGGGCACTTGGATCAGCAGAACCTGCCGTTCCGGAGCAAATACACGGAGCCATTTGTCATGCACACACACCAATAGGACCTGAGGCAGAGACGGCCTGTTTATAAATAACAACACCTGCGTATTTATCTGTTTTTATAGCTTGGCGTTCTGGGATGGGAGCATTTCTGTGAATGGAACGGCGACCTAATGGTGAATAAGCGTCTGCAGCGGGGCGCCGATGAAGATTCAGCTGTGTGGATGAGAGGGCTGCATTAGGCGTGACAGGGAACTCGCTATCCCATCATTCCAGACCCACAGGAGGCAAGCGCTCCGTTCCGCTCCGTCGCAGGGCGTTCCGGGGTGATGGATACTGAAAAAACCCCCCTCCTCTTCTCTTACCACTTGGCTTCTTTTCCTCTTGTCTGATCTGAAATTCTCTTCTTTTTCTCACCATTGGTTAAACCTATATGTAATACTAATTTTCATCCATCCATCCATCTATCCATCCATCCATCCATCCATCCATCTATCGTGTCCTGGTCAAGGTCACGGGGGGAGGGGGGGGTTGTGGATCACAGGGCACAAGTTTGGGGTACACCCTAGATGGGATACCAGTTTATTGTGGGTCAAAAACAAATTAACATCACTCACATTTATACCTTTCTTTCAATGCAAATTAAATCACACTGAAGCAAATAAAATCTATTGCCATGTTTTTACAAAGCAGGGGCAAACAAGATTCACAATCACAGTCACAATCATTCGGTTATAGTGGTACACAAAGCATCCCAGACTTTTCCAAGGACCCCCCCGAAACACAGGAGTCACTTCAGCTGTTCACATTCACATCACAGCAGCTATGTACGGTATAATTACTCAGACGCCTACATCCAAATCTGTGTCTCCTCGTGCATAATGTGGTTCACATTTGAACCACACGGCGTCAGCTGCGGGTAGCTCGGCAGGTGGTGACGTCGGGACTTGTCCCCAAACCCCCCCCTGGCTCCCCATCTAAAGAGCTGGAATGTCACATTTCTGTGGTTTGCCTAAGAAATGCATTTTGGGAAAACCTGTGACCGTAAAATAAGTAGGTAGAGAAAACAGATGTATGGATAGATGTCTATGTGAAACAAAGAGCCCAATATGATCAGCAGATATAGGGCACTCTGTATTCTTCATGGACATAAACCAATCTAGCAATTATATATCTATGTTTCAGGCCTATGTTCTATGTTGACCTGCCTCAGGGGTTAACAATGTAGTATCACACCTGCACAGTTGTGGGTTCGATTCCTGGCCTCAGAAGGCTGTGTGTGTGTGGGGGGGGTGCATGTTCTCTCCATATTTTTGTATTTTCCTCTCTGTAACCCAGGTTCCTAAGTGGTAGAGAAGATGGATGGAGAGTTTAGAGATTTCAGTAATTAGGAATATTACTTAACCCATGTCTCAGGCAGCAGAGATGCTAATGCAAACACACACACACACACACACGCACGCACACATGTCGGGTTTACCTATCCTTATGGGGACTGCTCATTCACTTCTATGGGAAACATGCTAATGCTAACTATGACAACCTTAACCCCCACCCACCCGTTACCATAACCATAAGTATACAAACAATATACAAGAGTTTTTGCATTTTTTAGTTTTTTCATAGCAGTCACTGATTTTTATAAAATAGAGTTTTACCTTATGGGGACCAGGAAACCAGTCCCCATAAAGGAAAAAAACAGATTTTTATCACGTTATGGGGACATTTTGTTCCCATAAGGATAGGTAAACCCGCTTGCGTACACACACACACACACACAGCTATAGGGAGGGCTGGCCATAAGCGCAGGAGAATCGAGATCAGAGAAGGACCTTAACGTGAGTCTCGTTAAACTAAACGAGTGAGGCTGTTTACATGGCCTCTAATGTCCGAGGGCACCGCAAAGAAACACTCCATCTCGCTGAAGCAAATCAATATGTTTTCGCTCAATTAACGGAGACAAGGATCAGACATTAACCCAATTGGCCATGAAGAAAACATTTTAAAAGGCAGCTAATGGCATTTAATTAAGTTCTATATTACAGCCTGGAGTCCAGTATTACAAATCTGATGAGCACTAATGGCTCAAAATACATCTCACTTTCAGGTGGCTTAATTTTTTAACACGCCCGTCTCAAATCCTGGCACCGATTCAGGTTAAACACGCCATCCCTCCCGGATATGGCTTCCTGTAACTCCCCATCTCGATCGCTAACGCTCCTTCCGCTTCCTCCGCGGCCCCAGTTCCGGTGTCGTCATGGCGATGGCAGGACGGCGGCACCAGAGATAGATGGCCATCCGGCGGCTGGGACCGGGAGCATTCAGAACCGCCCCGCACAGTCCGGCGAGGTGTCAGGTGGCCGCGGAGCTGCGATTATTCACCGGCGGGCCCAGTCTTTATCCCAGCGAGTGTCACGTGAAAAAGAGCCCCATGATGGATACTGATGGGCCCCATGATTACTCTTACAATAAGCGTAATTAATATAAGGAAGTCGGGCCGGGTGCAGCGTGGGTGATGAATTTGGGGTGTGCTGGAAGTCACAAACTCCAGCAGCCATCGTTACTCAAGGGTGATGGGGGGGCTTGGAAGGGGGGGGACCAGGAGCATCCTCTATAGGGACAACAACATACACAGGTAAACAGGAGAGTAGGTAGGAGGGCACACACATCGCGGTGAACACCAGGGTGAGCTGGGAGAATGTTTACACAAGTGCCAGGCTGGTACACTCTGGCACACGCCTCTCCTGCATTTGACGACCGAGTGATGTTTTCAGATAAACTTCAAGCTAGGAAATCCAAAAGTAAACTTCATGCTCCTTTAAACCCTTTTAATAGCTTAGCATTAAATAAAATGTAAATTTAATAATCAGTCAATACCAACGAATGCCCCAATTAAAACATCAAACATACTGCTTTCATTTCCATTTATATGAATGCTTCTTCATTTAATCAAACTGATGTTAGTATTAAATCAGTTATCATCTGTTTTTAAGTTATTTTTTTGATCATTAATTACATTAAATAGGGAGTCAAAAGGAATACAGGAAATAGCTGTAGGCCTACAAAAGCTATGCGTGTATGTTTTATGGTGCAACTTGAAATGCACTTTTGAACTGTACTGTGCATACTACACAAACCCAGGCAGGGCACGTACACACAGTGTGTGTGAATAATTAGTTAATGAAGACCCTACTATCACCATGCAAAGTAGCTTCTAATAAAAGGTACCAGACAAATAATATGATAACAGTAATATGAGTTATTAAACCGGTCTTTTGTATAATAATAGGAAAAGTATATATATACTATGTAATATTAGGGGCTAAACGTGCATTCATTTGCAGAGTTCAGAGCATGTCGTGATTACGCGGTAGCTTGAAACAATCGGGGCGCGCTGAAGGGGGCAATTCCCATCTGACGCGCGGGAAGCTATTATACACCACGCGCTGGAAAATTATCCATTAGCTCTGTAATACACGCGTGCTGATTCCGCCACGCCGCCGCGATCCCTGTTGATATAAATTATGAAGTACCTGAGGGCAACATCACGTCTGCCTCTGCATGAATCTAAGCGACGGAGAGACAAACCGATTAGCAACGGGGACTAATGAACTCGGGCTTTTCCGGCGGACCCGGTATTTATCACGAGTCAGCCGTGTGCGGCTTTGGGCAATTAGCGAGCGGACAGCCTCAGAAACCGCCTCGCGGTGCCGGGGGACGTGACGCGGTGTCGGCATGCTGCCGTGTACGCGTGCGCAAAATACCCGATAAATCAGCTAATCACATCATCCTGCACTCTTAATCACGCTGACCGGCAGATCAGGGCGTGAACCAAATGTTTTAGAATGAAGCCTCTTCATCTCTCCCGATTAACTGTCATCGTAACGGAGTGAGAACGTGTAAATAAATAAATCAAGTTTATAAGTCATATATAAACAGGAAAGCACAAAGAATGTGTGTCTGATGCAGCTGCAGTTATGATGGGAACGGAACCCCTCCCTGGTTTCAGGTTTTGATTGTGACACTGTGTGTGTAGACAACATGTTCTTTCGGGGTTCATCTGAGATTTTTCCCATTACTGGGGGTGTCAGAGGGGCACGGACACCCTGGCAGATTCAGGGGGCCCCCGCTTAACAAAATCTACCAAGGGACCCATATTTTTTCAGACGGAAAGTGCCAACCCAAGCAAGGGACCCAAGGCGACATTTTGTCAGGGGGCTCAAAATGTCTAGATAAGTCCCTGACCACAACTCCCATTTCCACTTGCGAACCCCAAAACACAAACTTGAATGAATTGATGTTACTAAATCATCTCCCTGCGATGGACTGGTGCCCCCAGCCTTGAACCCTGTGTGTCCTGGGATAGGGTCTAGGCCCCCCTGTGACTCTGGACTAGATAAACCGTCATGGCAGGTGGATGTATAAAAGTAAAGATTTTCCTTTTTAAAGTGTTAATGCAGCCTTTCAGCATGTCATGAGTAAACATCCAGTAAAATGACTAAGCTTTAATACTAACTGGCCATATTTCTAGAACAAGAAACAATGGTCAGTTTACAGTGGCTAAACTCACACCTACGAGTGCAAAGCACCGAAACGGCCCCAGGACTCTATCATGATACCTTTTTACTTTCACCTATTTTGCAGTTACGGGGAACCTAGTTGCAGTTTCTAGTTTCTCGGTGAACAGGGCGTTTAAAATAGCCGGCGCCAGCGATCCAGCCCCAGAACCCATGGACTGGCAGACAGCAGCAGCCGCATGAGCGCGGATCCCGCAGCAGGTCCGGCTCGACCCGGCCGTGGGCGAGGCCGCCATACTTAATCATTTATTTTGACGGCTTTATTTCTCACTGGGTCAGAACAGAGAAGAAAAAAGAATCCAGGAGAGAACCAGAGGGATGTGCAAACCAGAGGGATGTGCAAAGCCCAGAAAAAGGTGATGTGGGTGTTAAAATGAGATAAAAGTGAAGATGGGAATCAATTGCGGGAAATACAGGAAGTACATGACATCTCTACTCGGTTTAAGTGCACCCAGTCCTTTCAGGATTGAGATGGTGCGGTCAGGGCAGCGGGGAGCTTCATGCTCACATCCCAGGAGCTCCCCAGCCCCGCCCCGGCCCACATTGTCACAACTGAGCCACAAAAACACCCCACCACTTTGTCACCGAGATGAAATGAGCAAACGCGGCGACTTTGACCTTCCATGGGGTAAGGGCGGGGCGGAGAGGGATGGCGGTCTGGACAGGCCGCGGGGAAGGCGCTGTCTCTGCTACGAAAGACGTCAGCTAGCCACCGATAGCTTTTTTACAGGGACCTTTCAAGTCCTGTTAATGAGGAAACCGCCAGTACAGCAGCAAGCCCATAAACAGAGTCCGAAATTAAAACAAATATGAAATAGAAACAATATGAGTTTCCTCCCAAGTATCATATTTTTTCCAGTTTTCTTTTGCGGTAATATGATGTGAAAAACAGGCCGGCGAGGACCTTGGCCGTATCGCTGATAGAGACGGAACCGCATGCAGGAACCGCGCCGTCGTCGAATGGATATTTACACGAAATGATTACGCATGTGGTTTTTTCTAACGTCAGAGCAGCAGAAAGCTTGCGGCAGCCCTTGTAAAAAAAAAAAAAAACCCTTCTAATGTGCTGCGACACAGTCACGCTGAGAATCGTGTGAAATCTTCTTGTGACTGATAAATTATCAACAGCAGTAGTGAAAAAATCCTGTTATTCATGCAGTTATGTAGATCTCTGACCAACTTGCATAAAAATATGATTTGTCTTGTCCCTAAAATTACATATATAAACAGCTGTGGAAAAAATTAAGAGACCACAGCACAATTTTTCGTTTCACTCATTTCTCAATTTACGGTTGTGCGTCTGCGATAAATACATACATATTTATATATTTTGCAAACGGCAGCTTGGCTCTTTCCTGCTTCTCATTCATGAAGGGCTTCTTCCCTGCTTCATGGGACTTCCATCCTGTTTCATGAGACTTCCATCCTGCTTCTAGGAGCCTGATATGAACTGTCCTAGCAGTGCACTTCTCACCTGCACTTGATGTTTCCCATTTCTTTTGAAGGTCACTTGATGTTATCATACAATGCCTGAGAATCTGTCGGATAAGTTAACAGTCACCTCTGGCATTAGAGAGTCGCTTCTGCCCTCTACCTGGCTGGTTTCTGGTCATTCCCAGTGGCTCCTGCTTCACCTTATTCTTGTGTACTACTGTCTTAGAAATGTTGAGCCTGGAAGCAGCCTACTGATTAGCACAGCCTTCTGCCAGCAGAACCAGGATTAAACCAGGATTTAAAAATGCAGATTTGTTTAAAAATATAGAGTGGTCTCTTAATTTTTTCCTCAGCTGTATGTGCAGATTCATGACGGAGGAGGATTCAGCATCCGCTGGAACCATAAGGTTCAGGTGGCTGAAATCTTCCTTGAGCTGAAAGTTTGCAATGAAGATAATTAATTCATCCATCCATCCATCTTCCATACTGTTTATGTGGTACCAGGTCAGAGTGAATCCTGGGAGTGAAATGCTAGCATATTGCAGGGTACATAGTCACGCACATCGCCAGCGATTCGGAGTCACGCTCGCCGGAGCTGTGTTTCTGCACTGCAGGAGTATACACGTTTGATCACGGGGAGAACGTGCGGACACGACACACTCACAGTCGAGGTCATGAAACTAGCCCGTAACTGCGGAGGTGTGAGGTTACAGTGCTGCTCACTGAGTCACTGCGCTGACCGGCCCTGAAACATGCAGATATAATTGCCAGTCTGGTGATGCTCATTAGGAGTAATGTCTGTCTGGGGTCAGGAATCACAACAGGCCCAAATCTTAGCCACTAATCCACCATGCCACATTAGTATTTTATATGAGAGGATTTTCATAAAGCAGATATTATGCAGATATAGAATAATGTTGCCATACTGGAACCAAACTGTATCTGGAGGTCTCCAGTAAATGTCAGGATTCAAACTAGAACAAAACCAACATTTATAATATTTTGTTTTTTCAATCTCTGGCTCCTGCCTTCCTGGACACCTCATGATTAAAATGAAACTGAAATGGAAAAAAAATGCTGAAATCATGAAAATGACATATTACAATTGAAGAATGAATTAGCAATCAGCTTACTGTAGGCTCAAAACTTCAAATTTGCCGAAAAAAAAGGACTGAAAATCACCAGGACTCAGTTCTCCTTCACAGTACTAAAAACAAGCCACAAATTGCCATCAATTATCTTGGCTAGATCACTCAAGCCACCGATGTGGGAGAAAATACATCTACAATGGGGGACGGGGTGCAGATTGAAGAAACGATCACACGAAGGCCCTCATACACACTCCAAAACGTTCCTGAACTGACAGATAAAACAGTTTAAGGCAACGACTAAACCCGCAGCGATGCATCCTCTTCCACTTGCACAAGGACGATGACATTTGAGTGGCGGAGAATCGGATGTGTATTCCTCGGCAACGCAGCTCGCCGGCCTCGGAACTGAATGGATCACCTGGCTCTGAGTTTCTGCAGATTCTGCGGAATACCCTGGAAAAACAGCTGGAGGGAAATATGCAAGACATCCTTTCGGATCACCCAGAAATAAATTAAATTAATTTGGAACACCGGATAGAATGCACGGTTCACTGCAGGAGCCAGTTAAGATAGGCTTGTATGACAATGTCATTTGATCAAAGTGCCCTGAAAAGAATGGCTGTCTCAGTGACTGTGAAAAATATAATGAGGACCCAAAGAAACAAGGAAATACTGAACTGCTGGAAATGGCGAATGATATAATCCTCTCTTGGGAGGATTTGCCAATTGAAACTGGTCTAAGAATTAAAATACTGCTATTTGTACTACTTATTATTAGAAGCATTACTTCAATCCAACTATCTAGGGCCACTATCTAGTTCAAATTTTAGGGAATGGTTCAGGAACAAGTTTAAAAACACAATAGTACTAATAACTGCTTCAGAGATTGTCTTGCTTTAGTTTTAGTTTAGTAGCTCCGGAATACCAATCAATATCACGGGTGATTTCAGAATTTATTTTCCCATAATCCTCTTTAGGAAAAAAACAAGACCATTGTTGTTTGGACAGAAGGTAGTAATGTGCCTGGTTGGTGTCTGGAGGGGTCTGTACAGTATTATCCAGCATAGACTTCTGTATTTTCTACACGGGTTTAATAGCTTCTATTATATTTTGTTTTGATCTCCAAGACACACCTCTATGGTGTCAAGGACTACTCAAGGAGTCTGGTGACTTCACACTGTAGTATTGGCATATTTTTACTTTTATGAATCATAAATACAACTGAATCTTTGGCCGCTAGATCTGTAGTCTGTAGTGATATCACTCCTCACCCAACAAAACACTTTACAGGCCAGGACTCCTGGCCCAGTGTCCTTTCCCTCCTCACAGTAATGACGGAAATAAGTGCATCATTTGGAGACTAAAAGCCATTTAGTGCTCGAGTTTTTCACTCCAGATTATATGGCTTTCTGGTAAAGAAATTAACAGAAACAAAGGAAAACAATCCAACCACAATATTGGCAGCAGAACCCGGCCCCACAGCACTGTATAACAGGACAGATGGGGTCGGAAGAAGGGGCTAGACAGCAAAGGGACGCCCAAGTCACACACCAGGAACCACAAAGACAGCCACGTCTGAGCACATGCCGTGATCTAGAAGATTCTGTGGGGTACCCCCGCAAGGATTTCTTGGCTTGATCTAGTTTTTTGTAGGCTTAGGTGTCAATGTACATTTCCTGCCCAGCTCCAAATCCATCACTAGCTAGTCGTCACCTGCAGCCACGCTGTGCTGAATTTACAGCTAGAAGTAATTAAGGTGGCCTATATATATACCGCATTAAATAGCTGATTCTGCATACAAAAGCTTCGAGAGACGCGGTCTCGCTGAAGGTGAACTCAAAAAAATAATTTTAAAACTAGAACTATTAAAAAACAAGAATACAGGGACGTGTGCTGAAGGCTACCTACATCCACGGAGCCGTTGGGAGCCTGACAGAGACAGTATAGCCTGATGTGCTACTGTTTACGGCCACTGGCGATCGCGCGCAGTTTAACGACACGTTCGCAAACATCTGCCCATAAAAAAAAAAAAAAAACAGCAGTTCTCTCATGCGCAGAGCTGCGCATACATATGCTAATTTTATTGCCCGCCAACAGCCCACAAGGTGGACATTAAAATGTATCAATTCGCTTTGCCCCCCGCTGCTCTGACGCACCCTCTCCCCAAGGAACTGGTGGAAATTGCCCCGGGGGCGAAACAGGACACGGGACGTGGGAACATTTGCACGTCATGGGGATTGTAACACATGTTAGCGCCGCCTTACAGAGGAGGGGAACTTTAGCCGGAGCGAGGGTGCATTGGTTCACGCGTGACCAAACACTGGAGCCCTCTACGACAGATGCGAGTGAAATGCAGCTTTTGATGCGCCTCTCTTTTGACATGAGGCTGGGAAGAAAAACTCTTGTTAGGTCTACTGTTAAATTACTAAGCGGCCATTTTGGATTTTTAAAATGCTACTGTATCAAGTTAAATCTCTTTGATTCTGCCAGTCTGGGGAAAATAAATGGAACTGAGGTACTATTTACACCAAATGGTGTAGACTAGCTAAAACAGAGTGTATAAAGTGGGTTTGAGTAAACAGTGTGAGAGCAGAGTCTTCAATCCCAATCGGTTTCTCATCCAACACATCTTAGCGTTGAACTATTCCGTGCTGGGAGGAAACAAGAAACGGCGAAAACAAGACAGGAGATGGAAAATGCCAGGGCTGGCCGAGGATCAGTGTTTATTGGAAACAGCCTGTTCTAGAATCCCTTACAGAGAGCAGCATGGTCATGGGACCACTTGGCGACGAACAATGAGAGGAAGATAAGCAGCAATGTTCCGGTTCACCTTCCAAATTCCACCAATCAGAATCACTGGTACAGGCAGCATGTTAAAGCCAAGCCCCTGTCAAGGTGTTTCACTAGGGCAGTGAAAAAATAATAAACTTCACAGTATTATTGGTCTCACAGAGAGAGAAAGAGCGTGAGAGACAATGTTAGGGCTCAGAGACTGACAATGAAATCCATTTGCAATAATCAAGATGAAGGAGAAACGTGAAAAGCGTCCTCATAATCCACATTATATGAATTGTGTGTAAACAAGGAAATGTTTTAATCCCAAGCAATCTGAGAGGCCACATTCAGGAAGCCGGGCATTTGCTGAACTTGTGGCCGTAATGGCTGAGGGAACCGCCCGCAGGATCATTCCCGGGACTCAAAACAGTTTTGGGATGGAAGCAGGAGAAGGAGATTCCAAGGGACCATGGGAACACGAAAGAAACAGCTGAACAAGAGATGAGTAGGTAGGTACATGATTATGAAGATCACAAGGTTAACACACACAACAGACTGGCAACAAGCCCCAGAGCAATGCATAAGGGGTCTGCGTCCATGGGCAGGAACATGATGGAGGATGGAAAAAACACTACAACAGTGCAACAAAGATAAAATAAAAACTGCCAAGTAGAGATTAAACAAGAGGACAGATGGGCCAACACCACTGGAGGCTGCGGCCCATACTACACCCACATCAACCCAACGGAACCTCCATCTTCAGGTCCGTGGTGGGTACCAGAGTCGTCACCACATCACTAACAGTCAACTAACCAAGATAATACCCAACACCAAGACCGAAGAACCTCATTTGACCATTACCAGGAACTAGGCCACGCGCATCTTGACAAGGGCAAGAACTCATGGATAAGTGACACCTCAAAAAATACATATCTACTTCCCTCCATTCTTAATACTGTCTTGATGTCTGTCAAAGTCCCCCAGGCGCACAGCCCCTAATCTTCTTCCGTGTGTGGAGGACCGGGGGGGTCGGGACAGGCGTGGTCTCGGAAGGCGAAGCGTGGCGCCATATCACACTATTGGCCCTCCTTTTCGCGCAGGAACTGGAAGACGGAGGAGAAGTCCTTGCTGGCGTAGCCGCGGGTGCACATCACTCGGTACATCTCATGAGCCAGCGAGCCCAGCGGGATGGGGGTCTTGGTGTCCGTCGCAGTGTCTTGGGCCAAGCCCAGGTCCTGTAGAAACACAGCTTTTTATTCAGCAGATGTTTTAACTAAAATGACCTACATTTGGTAAAGTAGGAGCAACTACAGGTTAAGAGTCTGGCTCAAGACCCAGTGGTAAAGCTATAGTGCTGACCATGGAATCTGAACCAACAACCTTCCCATTACAGGCACGGCATCCTAACTTGCTGGACCGCACAACCCAAAACAAAACAGCTTTCACTCATGCCTGATTCCAGGTCACAGGTCAACCGACGACAACACAAAAACTCATAGGAAGATAGGGTTGAAGTCTTGGGGCGGCGACCCCGTGTTTATTACACGGTGCAGAAAGGCATTGTGGGTAGAGAAATGGCCGGCCCACCTTTGTCATCAGCGTGGTGCTGTAGCCCCCTTGGTAGTTGTTCGCTGAGGGGACGCCCTCCATCACGCCAGGGACTGGGTTGTAAGCATCACTGGACCAGCAGCGTCCAGAGCTCATGTTGAGGATCTGGGCCAGCAGCTTGGGGTCAAGCCCTAGCCTGTTGGGGTCAGAGGTCAAAGCAAAAGGGGGGAGAGGGTGAGGTCAGCGCTGACCTGAAAGGGAACCTCTGGCTGCCCATTCCTATCATTCTCGCTCTAATGGCTGTCCTGCCAGATAATACGGTATTGATATTTAACTGGGATGCCGTTCATCACGGGCTCGTGCGGACCGTGGAAGTGCTTAACGAGGCGACAGGCCTAATAAACATCCCCCGGCACCCCCCAGTGGGACGTGGAATGGGCCGCGATCGCCACTACCGGTCGCGGGTCAGCGCAGGGCCCCCGATGACGGCGTCGCCGCGGAAGGGACGGGCGAGCCGATGGCGGCACCGCGGACTCGGCAGCACGGTGGCGGGTGGGCGGGCGCTGGCTGTCTCGCACTTTAATGTCAGCATAAAGAGAACCACATCAAGCGGCAGCGCGCAGAAGCTGGCCTTCGCCACCCGGCCCGTAAAGTATATTTTGTGCTCAATATGACTGTTAAATCATGATTAGTGTTTAAGGCCAGTGAGGCAGCCAGTCAGCCGGGCTGCACCTGGCTCTCATTCTCGTATTGTCGGCCCGCTTTTATTAGCTGTCTGTGTAGTAATTAAGAAACTGAGACGCACTTCTGGGACAGTCCTCCTCCCCAACCCCACACCCCCACCACCTCACCAGCCCTTTATTTTACAGGTTGTTTTGGAAATTTGGGATAACTACATTTCTTAAAAGTCGCTGTCGCGATGGCTTTTGCGGGTTTCAC
>JAODJU010000046.1:2506366-2518048 GCA_026776725.1 Gnathonemus echidnorhynchus
TCGAAATCAGCATCAAAAACTGATTCAGAAAAAGTTAATGACATGTAAGATATACACAGCTTGTTTTCCTGTGTAATCGTTTAGAAATCAGAAACTCAGCGACTTCTGGGTCCAAAGTTATATAAAAAACCAGTTCAGAAAGGTGGCAACATTGTCAGCACTGAATGCCAGTTCACACAGCACAGCGCTATTTTGTCAACAAAAGCATTCAGGTGTGACTATCCCTTACTCTGCTCAGATGGCACACTGCATGCACTGGTGTCGTACATAATAATTACACCATATTCTGCCTGCTAATGCATGGAGATATACGTATAGGCATGAAGAAAGAGGGCCATAGCATTAGTGATGGAGAACAGAAGAGCGATACTTTACTGATCCCCATGGTCTCGGTGAGACAAGCAGACACATATTTAGGTGAGAACAAGCTTGGGGGTGAGAGCACAGGGGCAGCTCGCATGCAGCACCACTGCAGCACTTGGTGATTTAGCGTGTTGCTGAAAGGCCCGACGACATCAGATTCAAACCAGCAACCTTCTGATCATAGGTGTAGGGCCACACACCACCCCGCCGAGACGTAAAGATGCTCTTATGTTCCTGTACCAAAGATGGTCTGAAAAGCATCTTTTGGCATTTACACTCATTTTAACATCAAAAATGATTCTAACAAGCCTTAATAAACAGCCAAAGCAATTACACTTTTCTCCATTGTAGGTTACAGTGTATAATACTAGGAATGATCTTAGAGCACTATGTACTTTTACAAGGGAAAATACCACCAAAGTATTACCTCCAAATCACATATAAACAAATATTGGAGGCGCTGTATGTGTGTTCATGTTAACAGTCTTGTTAAGAGATCACAGGGTCTTCATATATGCAAGGCTAAGTGCAATTAACAATAAAAAAGTAATTAAGCAAATCTGAAAGAAACCTGTCACATAACAGTAAAAACACGGGTGGTGGACTTTACGCAAGCCTTTCCCCCCATAACGCACTGAGGGCTTTAAGTTACTGATTCATTTAAATCCTTCAAGAGTTCATTGTAGTTCCGGTACAGCTGAACTCCCTGCAGACAATAAACACCAGTCTTTACGACTGTAATGAAATGCAGCGCAATAACGGAGGATCCAAGCACGTCCTTTCATGTTCATTCGGCACACTTTCTCTTTTAAAGAATAATCTAATTGGGCGGCAACTTAATCTGGCGTCCATGTGAACACAGGCCAATAAGCAAACAGCAAAAAAAAAAAAACACCGCAGCCATGATAAACAAACACAAGCCACCCAAAACGTCAAATGGTGTTTTCACATGTTACAACTATGATTCGCAACCAACTTTGCTTTTAATGAATGTGCATTTTAATGTGTAGGTTCCAATATGACAAGGGTTTTTCTTTAAGAAGTTAACAACCTTTTAAAATATAATAGTGCATCTTTCCTGCTTTTGCTGCTTTTGACACACGATAGATTCAAGTTTATTTGTCACATGCACAGTTATATACGTACAACTTGCAGTGAAACTTAACCTTGAATAACTCCTGAGACTGTGCATTGGTTTCAATAAAAACAGACGAGAGATAAAAAAAAAAGTTAAAATAAAATACAGTTCTCCATTCTAAATATCATACAAATAACGTGTTAAATATCAGTCACTTTAAAAGGGCTTCTAAATAATCCTCCCTAAAGATACATACTTTAATTTGAGGTAAAGTATTTTAACAATGGAACTTGGAGAAAGTATACAGACTTAAATATACTTTTATAAATGCACAAATATCAATGTATTTTATTTAGACATCTAGATATAAGATGCTAACAATCATCATAACTCATTAGTTTTAGATATGCCGGACTAGATGAATTAAATGAAATAGATTTCATTGGAGATTATGAGTTCGTTTCAAGGGCTGAATGGATTGTTTTGTATCGAACTACGGGCGTAAGACCTTTAGCTAACAAGCTATTAAAAATAATCAAAAAAGTGCAGAGGTAATCTGAACGCACACTACTAAACACGAAGAAACCAAGGTGCATCTTCTATGAGGGTTTTCGTATAACGTCACTGAAAGTGGACGATTAGAAAGTACGTTACCCATCGCTATGTCGGCATGCTTATTGCACATTTGCAGCAAGTTCCGCGACACTCTAAATAACGCAGCCATGCTTCTCTCCCCTTGACCTTAGCGTTACCGTGACAGCCTCCAAGCCAGGAAATAAGGGCGGGGCTTGCTCTTTGATTGACGTATAGGTTTTCCAATAAGCATTTGCGTTTAAACAAACTATCCAATGAAAAACAATATAAGGCGGGACATCCTTTACACGCTTCTAAACCTTGGGTTGCTCGGTGGCCCCTCGTTATGTTGTTGGAGTGAATGGCAGCATGGTGTTTAAGTGGTGAAGCGTTTTCAGGACTTCAGGATAGCTATCAGGTAAATAGTCATAAATTAAAAGCAGCTGTCAAAGATGCGATTGTGCGCTTAATAATACTAAAGGATGCTGGAGGGTTTGGACGGCAACAGGGAAGTTAAATGTATATAATATATAGCTCTGAAGGCAAAAAATAAATAAGGAACTTTATTTTCTTGAAAAACACCAAGATGGTTGGTGAACCCAAAATAAATTTAACATCGTCCTAACAATATTAATCCTACCGATCCTAAAACCGAACACTGTACATATCCCAGCGAACAAAATACCGAAGAGGTAGTGGAGCAGTAATGTGTTTTCATTTTGTACTATGCATGGGCAAAAAAGGAAAAAATAAAATGCCCAGAACACTTCCACGATTTCGTCATGAGAGAACTGAACACAAGATATTATACTATTCATGAAACGTGTCCATCCAGCTTAACGGGTATGCATTACGATCTATTTCAGGATTAATTACAAGATACACTCTTCACAGAACCCTATATAACTTTTTACATTCTGTAAAACATGATATTCTTCTCGTCATGGTACTATTTTAGCATTTATTTATTGGCTGTATCAATCATATATTTAAAATTACATTAAAATCAATACTTAACCTATGAAAGTCCTTCATAGAACTTACACTTCATGCAAGAAATGTGTTCTAGTACATATCATTATTACATAATATAACATGACATAAATGTTTTAGGCAGTGACTAACTTTGCAGTATGTGTGAAAAAATATGTAAAAAAAATTATTATTGCGGTAAGCTGAATGCACCGTTTATCTAAAAACAGTATATTTAAATAAACAGTGGGAATCAGAATCAAAGAAACTATGATGTAGTAAATTACGGGAAGAAAAAAAAAATTAATGGTTTGTGGTTAGAACTTAATCTCTTTACCGGTGAAACTCAGAACAAGAATCCGGAAATGACGTCGCATTTTTTCTAGTTCGGGACGAAATCCGAGAGCCCGTTGACGGCGGACAACTGCGTCAATAGCAGTTTTGGAGGACAGCTTGTACTATACTTCGATTTCATATGGAAAACAGGTAGTCAGTGTCTCCTGTCGAAGACTGTGCCTATTAGTGGTCGCCACTGCTTTCCTGCCGTTGTTTAGACTGTAATGATATTTGTAAATAAGCTGATTACGAGGTAGTTTGATCGCTAGCTAGCTCGTCAGTTGCGTTCTCTGTCTCTGCCGAGGACATTTTATCATTTACTGTTTGGGCAGGTAGCTGGATATTCTAGACAGCAGTAGTGATTTGGGATTTTTATTTTCGGGATCTCGAAGTTTATAACGCAGCATTTGATATGGTTTTGTGTTTATCTGGGCGGCCTGTAGTCCGATTATACTCGTTCACCATTTATATGACCGTGTGTTCATCATTGGCGATACAGTTTCCTAGTTTTTTAATGATTACACCTGTGTAATATGCTTCATTGTAGAGCCACGACGTCTCGTTTTTACGCAGAATATCCCTGAAACATTTTATACTACTTTAGTTGTTGTGAGGAAAGGTTGTGCCGTTTATGCTACAACTGTTATATAGGGAAGCCATACCATTTCGTCTCTGAGCTTTTATCATATTAAACATTACTTATTTGTAATTGACAATCATTCAGAACTCTATTTCGTCTTTACGAACGAGCAACAAGTTAAATAGCACAATCTAACGCTGATGTCAGGTTTCTTTGATGGCGCTGTCATGCGTTGTCAACAGATGTAGCTACCAATCAGGTTAAGCGATGGGTGGGACTTGATGACGAAGATGTAAACAACTGGTCTGCAAACGTCACTTTGTTATTTGTACTGTGTCCTTTGACATAATTGCATATGTATTCTCTTCTGATATAAGGGGAACATGTATTTCAAAAGTAACACACAAAATAAGCATTATAGCAGGGGACATACGAACATTACAATAACTAGAAACTTGTGTTACTATTATGTATTTTTATTATTAACATGTTTTTCACAGAAACAAACAAGGAGCTGAGCAACTTAAAATTGGGTTTAGATTATATAGACTAGTCCACCTATATCAGTAAAATTTTTGCTAGATGACAGATTGCTTATGGACTATATTAACGTCATGTATCATTTATTCGGATATCGAAAACAGAACCAATGAATCCTCAATTTTCTGAACCTATTTGAACCTATTTGAGTGGGAACAGCAAGAATAGGTTCAGCTGTAAGAACATGCACAGTGTACCTGGAAAGCCAATAGGACTGCAGTCTTGTTATGATTTTTGTGTTATGCTTTGTATTATATTTTATTATATTATCCGTCCATCTTCATACCAGCTTTCCAGTAGAAGGTTAAGCAGGACCTGGAGACTTTCCCGGGAACCGTTGGGTATGAGGCCTGTTTTGCTGATTCAGGCGAACAAAATAATTGTTTAACCCAGAAGAAAAGGTTGGACCTCAATTTGATGAGATGCATAGTTTTCAGAAAACTCTGCTTTTTGTCCTCTTAAATGAGGTGTCGCATATAACATTATCGGTCTTAAATTGTCAGAGATTTGGAATGCTTTGTCGGTTGATGACTGTAAACCACAGGAACTTTAGAGCAGGTCACGTTGTTAGGGGGAATTTGGGAGAAACAATTCCACTTTGCTAGACAAAAATGTGCTGAGTGACTCTCTTTTGCACAAGGAAACAATGTGGCTCAGAGCTGACTTCGTCTCCCTGAAATATGATCTCTATTCCTCCTTATGAGTTAATAGAATTTAGCCAGTAAGGGAAATGGATGATTTTAAACATTTAAATTTTAGCCTTCTGAGCAGTATTTAAAGAGAGATTTTTTTGCTATACTAAGGCTCAGTTACGGGGTATATATATATATATATATATATATATATATGATAATTTATACCCTGTAACTGAGCTTTAGCCTCCACTGTAGATGTTGTCAAACAGAGCATGTAAAATGAGCACCTGCCCCGTCCCCTGCTGACCTGACACCAGTGCCAGTGTGCAGGGCGTGTGCCAAAAGCATAAAGAACGGAATCATCTGCACGTCCACATCCTGAGGCCTCTGGACTTTATTTGTGGCGGAAGGCGGTGGGATTTTCTGCTCTGGAGGCATTGCCTCTTCATGCCACAGCGTTCCTGGGTGATGGGACCGTTAGCTTTTATCCTGCCATTGTGCTGGTCACCCCCTGTTGTGTGCTTGAGGCTGGTGGTACAATGCCTACCATCTAGGGCTTAAAGGTCAATGTCTGGGCTTTATGAAAACATGGTGGAGCAGATGTGGATCCTGTTCAGCATAAGCCAAAAAAGCTGATATGTCGTATGAGTATCCCGCTGTAGCCCCCCGATGATGAACCCTTACCGATGCCAAATGTTAATCGGTAATGTCGCCTCCCCCGCAGAGAAGACATGATTGTCTCGAACCTAAGCATGTGTCACCTGTACCTCCTGTGTTCCAGGGGAAGCGGCCATTGACCAACGGATGGCTCTATTTCCCGAAGGCGCCTCAGCCACCGGCCCTATGGAGACATCGAACTTCGCACACGTCATCTTCCAGAATGTAGGGAAAAGTTTCCTCCCTCACGCCGCGTTGGAATGTCACTACACACTGACCCCATTCATCAAGCCCCACCAGAAGGACTGGGTGGGCATCTTCAAGGTCAGTCTCTTGACCTTCTCCACTTTCGGTTTTCCCGTCTCGATCTGCTTTCTCTGTCTTAATCGACCAACTCTGGGCATCTGTAGCGTTGGGCCTTGTGACCATCAGGTCCCAGTGAAATTTTCTGAAACATCTGTGTGTGGGCATATATTGGACGAATTTTCTGTCACGCTAATATGAAATGCTAATGAATAATAATAATAATTAAAAAACAAGTTAATTTTCTTGTAAATCCCCCATATTTATGGATGCTTCTAAACAGATGGTAAATACTGAATGTGTGCAATGTGACTGGACTGATAATAAAAAGCTTAGATCAAAAGCTATGGTACCTGTGTACAGAAGAAGCTTCAGTATAAGGCAGCCATACGAAACGCAGCTTGAATGCCAGGGCTAAAGGGCACATTCGAGTGGCATACAGAATAAAGACAGCAGAAGGAGCATGCATGCCCCAGGTGGGTCGGGTTAAGAGGGCAATCAAGCGCAAGGCCAGTAATTGGTTAAAAGCCGAGTCTGTGGTGGGGGGGTGGAGCCTTGGCCCACTCTAAACCAGGTGGCGAGGGCCGAGGACCGAGGGGGACAAGCTGGGGTCTGGTTCTGATCTGAGCACATCAAAGCAGCGGGGAAGCTTTCGTCCCCCAGGCCTCGCGTGGGGAGGGTCGCTTCCCCCCCCCACGGCTCACGGTCTCCTGAGGCTTTGCTTACAAAATTCCATCTTAAAGTTAATTGGGAGAACATGTGGGGGGTGGCGGATGACTTTCAGTCACATTAATAAGATAAAAACAAACCTTTTTATTATCTTTTTTGAAAGTAATTTCAGATCAACGGGCGCTCAATAAAATCTCAACGAGATCGAGTTTAATTGGGGAATTTTAGATTGGGGGTGTCAATGCTCGCTGAGGGCTCCATTTGGCGGTTTCGTGGAAGTCTAATGAGATGCCTGAGCGGACTCAGCCAGGTTTAAGCAGACCCCCCCCCCCCCCACCAGGCAGTAGGCTTTTTCCATGAAAGTGTGTCTTCTGACAGAGAATTACACCAGAGCCATGAAGTGATTAAGGAGTCGTTCCTTGCCCCCCCCCAAAAAAGCACCGTTGCTCCCCCAAGTGTTAGATTTAACCCTTAACTTTCCACAACTCTGCTGCTGCTCTCTGCTTCTTGTGTGGGGAGGGGGTACATGTGACTTGGTGCCCCCATACATTCTTCGTGGGTGGAGGGGAGAAGAGTCTGTGTGCTGACCCCCCCCCCCAACCTAGGCCAGCTAAAAAAAGTGAATTGTTTTTGATAGAATAATACACCCCCTCCCCAGAAGTAAGAGAAAGAAATATTTAAAAAAAAAAGAAAACCCTCTTCAGACTCATAAATCTCCCAGGCTGTGCTGACAGGGCGGCTGCAGTGTGCAGTGTGCAGTGTGCAGTGTGTCCCCGCGCTGCATGCGGATGGCTAGACAGTGACTCCTTTGGCTTGGGAGACAAATTCCACCAGAGATGTGCTGCCCTGCCTGCGTAGGTCATCGTCGCCCCCCGGTGACCAAGAGCCGCAATTACCGGGCTAGCCCACTTCCAAGCTGCCAGCCCCGTTCTCCCCCGCGAGAGAAAATGATTGCTGCTGTTCTGCTCATTTGGTTCTCCCTGCGCCGCACAGCTCTCTGCGGGGCTGTGTGAAGCCGTCACTCAGATCATTCTGGAACTTTCCAAAGAGCATTTCATGTGAGATTACGGGTAATTGAGATCTAACCAACCTCAATCAGTATGAGGGTATTTTTTTTAAATTGCAGTTCCTTACAGCTTCCAGTTACAAAACCTGTTAAATTTAATTACTGGTTATATTGACATTTCATATTATCTCTGTGTTAGAAACGGCACACTGTACCTTGTTATCCGACAAGCCTACGTTGGCTCTTTGATGTTGCGGCCGGCGCAGTGTGGGGGGGCCGTAATTACGCTGTCATGGAGCCTGCATGGGGAGGTGTCCCTGCCTCTGATTCATGGCCGCTGCTGTGGGATCTCTGTCGTTCCACTCGCCACGTGCCGCCCCCTGGTCACGCCCCCTTGTCACGCCATTATTTCTGTCGCGGTCTGCATGGCAGCGCCTTTCGCGGTCCTCTCGCGGTCCACCTGAAGCGGCGCCTCCGGGGGGGGGTGGGGGTCCTGTTCGTCCCACGTATCTCTGCAGACGAGTCAACGATTAAATATCAAAACTGCAGCCAGAACAGTCTTACATCCACATTTGTCGGGCTGATTCTTCAGCCAGTCCGGCCCAATTTCACGCCATTATTCAAGAGATTCCAATTAAAGTAAACTGTTCTGTTTATCTTAGTGTCCAGCTGTTTTTTAAATGTTTTTTTTATTCTGAATTCTAATCTGTAGTCGGGTGCAGAGGGTAGAACCCATTACAGGCATTTCTTTTTTTTTTTTGTCACCCCCAGTTGTTCTGTTGGTTATTTTGGGTGCACATGGGACCTAATGAGGCTGAGGATTATGGGTAATCAATAATTTCATAGTAGCATTACCATTTTTTGTGCATCTGTGTAACGGCTCTTTATTCTGTAAGCCTTTTCCGTGTTTGTTAATCCCTGCAGTAGGGTATTTGTGTTTCTGTGTTGGTATTAGGGAAGTTCCCATGTTATGGATGGGACATTTAAAACTCATATGGTCAAACAAAATGACTCTGCATGGACAAGCTTAGTTTCCATGACTTGTGTTGTTTGTCTTTTCATGTAACGTACTCGATGGAATATATCCTCAAAATTCGTGTGTTAATTTATGTTAGAAAAACATTTGATCAGTGTTACGGGTGTAACATCGAAGGGACCTTTTTTTTTTGAGAGACTACAGGTTTTCTACCAGCATGCGGATTTTAAAGATATTTGCAACATGAAAGAACTTTGGTGGAACACAAAAATATTAAAATATTCGTTGTTTTTTGAAAAATATATTGAGGAAAAAACTCATAGAACTCATAGTTCTATAGTCCAGAGACTATAGAAACCACATGCTTACATGATTTCTTATTTTATAAATGAAATAGTAATTAAGAAAAATACAGCAATGAAATGAACATTTTAAAATTAGTTGTGTTCTGTGATCAGAACTTTACTTCTCCCCAGGTGAGGATTATGTTTGCATGGAACTACCCGTTTAATTTGTATTTGTCAGTGTATTGACTGGTTTGGAAGAAGTAATGTACGCTTTTTCCTTGCATACAAGAATGGATATTGGTCCTTTTGTCTTGAACATTTCGGTGTGACTGCGTGCGGTTTCCCATGTGGGTGTTGCAGTGACTGTGTTGGGGGGGGGGTGGGTCCAGCCCTGACGTGAGCTTGATTTCACGTGACACTTTTATGGGAGCAGGCTGACTTTACTGATCTACTTCCCGTACTCTTCCCCCCCCCCCGTCAGCCGTCACTTAGCAACACATAAGACTCCTATAATTACATCTTGCATTCCATCTTTTTTTTTATAATTCATAAAATTTTCACCTTTTTTTTCTTTTCTAAGCGGGCAGCAGCTCTGTGGCCCCAAGCCCCTGACAGGAAGTGATGTCGCGACTGAGGATTTAAAAAAAAATAAAAAATCAGGGAAAGTAACAGAATAGAATAGCAAAATGGTATTACTGGTTATATTGGGGGGTGCTTGTGTTTCCTGGATGCATGTCGGCCCTGAATTCCCAGTGGCTGGGGGGGTTCATTCAGATTGCGAGTTTACAGGTATCATGATGCCATGGTATGGTCCCCCCAGGTTACGAGATCGGGGGGCAGTTTGTCATGTTGTTTATAGTGTGCCCCCCCCTCCCCCCAGGTTGGCTGGAGCACGGCACGGGATTATTACACCTTCCTGTGGTCACCATACCCCGAGAACTATGTGGAGGGATCAACGGTCCATAGGACAGTGGTCTTTCAAGGTAAACATCTGGTTCTGTAGTGCGTGGGGGGAATTTTTATTTATCAGTCAGTCATTGAGATGAAAAACACTAAAAAATCAGGATTCATTCCCTTGTGTACATCTTAGTTTCTGTTGAGAAAATATGGAGGCCAGACTGGTAGTTTGGGGCTTTCTGTAGTGTTTAAGAAGAACATATTTAAAGTGGAGGAAGTGGAAATTAAGGATGATATTTAGGGAAATTGCAGTATTATTGTAATGCACCAGAAAGCATGACCAGGGGCTGCTTACATCTTCATCTCCAACTGTCTTCCATGCTGTTTTGGAAGCTGGTTCAAAGTGCTTCTTTTTATTTCTCTGCCTTCCGCTCCAGTTTCCACCCCCTTCAGTAGCTTCCTGTCCTCCATCAACCTCTCACTTGTTCCCAAGGGTACTATGTTCCCAAAGACGACGGGGAGTTCTACCAGTTCTGCTACGTCACGCACAAAGGCGACATCAGGGGAGCCAGCACTCCCTTCCAGTTCCGCGCGGACACGCCCACTGAAGACGACCTGCTCACCGTGGAGGACGAGAGCAACTCGGACATCCTGGTGGTCACCACCAAGGTCGGCCTGCTGGAGGTACAGAGCCGAGCCGAATCTCTGGGGAGGCACACATGTCCCAGTTTCCCTGGGCCCCCGCCTTCATTTTTTACCTGGACCCCCCCCCCCCCCCCCCCAAATAAAAAGAACGCGGGGATGTTTCACTCATGGTTTTTAAAGTAACAGCAGAAATTTACATGATCATTTTCTCCGAATGTTCACGTCCTACCTCCCCCCCCCACCAAAAAAAAAAACCTGTAGCAAAAGGTGGAGGAGGCACAGAAGGAGCGTGAGGAGCTGCTGACGGCCATGGCCCTCCTGCAGAAGGAGAAGGAGCAACTCCGGGAGGAACGGGAGCGCCTGCAGAGGGAGAGCGAGGACGAGCGGCAGGCTTCCGTCCATCTGAGGAGCAAAAATCAGGTGAGAGATGGGAGATCTGGGGTGGGAATAGACTGTTTGGTGACTCTGAGGGGGCCGTAGTCGGGGAGGAGGAGGAGAGCGTGAAGGGCGGTAAGGAGCTTCCAAAGGTACCAGACTTGCCACGCCTTGCGCTGCGAGCCGGATCCCATATGCCCCGCCCCCTCGCCACGCAGCGATCGCAGACTCTAACATGAGAGACGGCAGCGGCAAATGGGCCAGACCGGCAGCAGCGGTGATCAGTATTGGAGGTGTGACCTGAAAGCGGGAGATGGGCGAAGCTGCTCTCACACCCCCGGGAATGGTGTTTAACTCATCGCTTCTCTAAAATAACTCAGTGTCTAGACGAGTAAAAGTGTATAATGAGGAACTATGCAAATCAGCTACCCGATGCCATCTATTGAGTGGGTAAATATGGAAGCTCCCTGCTAGACTGCGAATATCATTTATTTCAAGTTTTTTTTTTTTTCTTTTTGCAAGAGACCCAAAGGGTCTGGTAAGTCTGTGGGCCGCCTGCGGCCTAAGACCGTCCCAACCAGTGCGAACATGCTGCCAGGCACTAAAACCGTCCCAACCAGTGCGAACACGCTCCCAGGCACTAAGACCGCCCCAACCAGTGCGAACATGCTGCGAGGCACTAAGACCGTCCCAACCAGTGCGAACATGCTCCCAGGCACTAAGACCGTCCCAACCAGTGCGAACATGCTCCCAGGCACTAAGACCGTCCCAACCAGTGCGAACATGCTCC
>JAODJU010000046.1:2518148-2528349 GCA_026776725.1 Gnathonemus echidnorhynchus
GATACTAAGACCGCCCCAACCAGTGCGAACATGCTGCCAGGCACTAAGACCGTCCCAACCAGTGCGAACATGCTGCCGGATACTAAGACCGCCCCAACCAGTGCGAACATGCTGCCGGATACTAAGACCGCCCCAACCAGTGCGAACATGCTGCCAGGCACTAAGACCGTCCCAACCAGTGCGAACATGCTGCCAGGCACTAAGACCGTCCCAACCAGTGCGAACATGCTGCCAGGCACATGCTGCATTTCTCCAAAAGATAAAACAATAGCCATCTTAAAAATGAACTAGATACTTTTTCCGATTGCAACTGATTAACTTCATGCATATACATATAATTGCTTGATTTTTCTTTGACAAGTGCCATAAAGAGCTGTCTGGAACAAAGTCTCTTAGCGCCCTCTACAGGGCATATCAGTCACCACCGATCACATGTCCCACGATGGCAGCAAACAGGGGCCATACAGTCAGCCGCCTCATGGAAATGACGCAAACCTGAATCATGCGGAGGTTTGCATCTCCACACAACATCAGTCATCTGTCTAATTGTGGTGTGACGGGAAAGGCCGGGCCGTTTAGGGAGGGGAAGCCCTCACTGTAAATCAATTGAGATGAAAATGGCAGTAGCTTTAGCATGAAAACATAAGTACATATTTTGTGGCTGTTAATTTTACGACTACATTTTTTATAAGGTCTTTATGTGCTGCTAAAGTAACTCAAACATTTTGGCAATAAAAGCCAACGGTAATTCCACTGGCTTAAGGGAGACAGCAGTCTCAGATGGTCCTCTGGTTTCAGACCGCATCGCTCCAGAGGTGTGTCCCAGCTGGAGTGGTGCATTCTGGGTAATGGGGGTAACACCAGGCTTGACGTGAAACCCCCGGGTTGATGTTTTTTTCCGCTGGACAGCTGTTAATTTTAAAAAAACATTAAAAATGTAGCTGCAGTTTGTCTAGGGAGGTCCACGCCTTCACTTCTACCCACCCTGACAGGCAAAGGGTTGTAACACATATGTGCTGGTGACAGATTACTCAGGAAATGAGACTTTTTTATTGTAACTTTATGGAGGCAGCAGGAGAAATCGCAAGGAGCTGCACAGGCCATTAGCGCAGAGATGTATAGTTTTTTTTCTCCATTTGCTCTTTACCTTTTTTTACATGTCATACGGTAAGATGGATACTTTCTAATATTGCAGGCTAAGTCTGCACCACTCCATTCATTAGCTGTTGGCTCGTTAGTATTTTTCAGTGCATACTTAAAGGTGATTAGCATTAATGAAGCAGTCGGCATGGTCTGAAACCAGCCTGGGCTCAGCCTACTGCAGCCTGCCGGGGCTTTTTAATCGCCCGTGTATTTTTGGCTGCGGTTCTGCCGCGTCCCACTTAGAGCGGGACGCGGGCGCTAGTTAGGCCAGGGGGGAGGTCCACGGGGCCGGTCTGGGCTCGATGCCGAGAGGATGGTCCCTCCTGACCTGTCGCCTTCGGTGTCTCATTTATTGAATTTGTCCCATGGTCGTCTCTTCTGGTTTGGGAATTAATCGTGTCAATTCCACTAAAGCTGCCCGTACCCAACAGTGTGAGGATCCCGATCTCCTCACAATGCACTGACGGTTTCAGAGTATGACCGGGGAAGATGGACTAAAGTTGTCCGTCTCTGTTTCAAGACTGCTGACACCGCCGTCCTTCTGTCCAGATTACAGTAACACCGTCTGTAACGACCAGTCTGATTTTATCCGCAGTCTTGATGGTTCCACCCATTTCAGGCTCAGCAGCTGGATCCATAATCGATGGATTTATTGACGTTTAGCCAGCCGCTTGCCTCCCGTCGCTCAGGTCGATGCTCCGACCGCTAAACCGCTTCGGTTGACGATGGTTAGGAAGCTTATCGATGACGCTGGGCCTGATTTTCACTGAAAAACCCCCCCGCCTCTCTTCCTATTTTAGGAGCTTCTGCAGTCCTCGCAGATCCTGCAGGATGAGAAGGAGGAGGTGAGGAAGAAGCACGAGGAGGCGACCGGAAGAATCCGCCAGCTGGAGGAGGACCTCATGGGGGTCACGCAGAGGGGCATTCAGAAAGAGACCGAGTTAGACGGGTAGGGTGAACATTGCATGCGTTTATGAAGGCGTCGTGTGATTGGTAGCTGAGTGCCATTGTTTTACTTGACTGAGGAGAGCATTGTGATTGGTTGGTTTTCATTGTTTTTTTTTTTTGTAGCCTTAAGGACCGATTGAGGAAGCTAACGTCGGAAAAGGACACCTTGGAGTCTCAGCTGAAGAACGAACGAGATGAGAGGGACCTGTACAAGGTAGAGAACGTTCTAAATCAGCGTTTCCCGTTCCAGTTCTCGGAGACCCACAGACAAGCCACATTTTTGCTGCCTCCCAGCAGGGAGCAAAAATGTGGGCTATCTGGCAGGGAGCTTGGAGGGAGCAAAAACAGTGGGAAACACTGTTCTAGATGATGTTGTGTATGTGTTATTTTTTTTTTATTATTATTTTCTACACTTTAATGGTCAATGAGTTGTCACACATATACAGTATATATGTATGTAGTCGTTTGTTTTCCTTTGAGAAATGCCTTAAAAGAGTCTCTTAGTGCGCATACATACGCTTGACAGCTTGATGAGAGCAACTAAGAAAAAGTTTATCCTCTTCAAATCGCATTCAGGCAGGCAGTGTGTGTGTTACATCACTAGTGCTAAGTGTGTTTTGAAGCTTTTTTTGTTTAGTTTAATCGCACACTTACCCACGGGCCTCGCGAGCGCAAGGCTGCTGTAAAAGAAACTCGCCTGTAAATGCCGCTTGAACTCTCCCACCCGGCCGTCGTGCCGTCGGTTAGATTCATCTGAAGAACACGGAGCTGGAGAACACCAAGCTCGCCGCCGAGCTGCAGATGCTCAAGTCCGTGGACATGAACAAGGAGATCACTGTAGCTCAGCTCCAGGAGGAGGTGGGCCGACTGAAGGCGTGCGTGGCCCAGAAGGAGAGCCTGCACAAGGAGCTCCTCGCCAGCAGCGCCTCCCCAGTACGTCAGTTGCCCGTCTTCCCGTGTGTGACTGAGCCCTGGTCTAGGTGACACGTCTCAGTATCACATTTCCTGCCAAGGGACAGTGTTAGCCAGCCCAAATAACGCACGTGTGTGACACTCTACTTCAGAGGTGGAAGGTTCAGGTTCAGCAAGTACAAATCCAGACCAAGATTCTGTTTCAGCCAACCACTTCAGTATAATGAGCCACGTTCATCGTTGTGCATTCAGCTGGTTGGTCGGAGCAAAACCTTGGTCTGGATTTGTACCCTCGGAACCTGAACTTTTCACCTCCGCTCTACTCTGCTAGTCGAGTCGCCAGCCCTCTACAGGGCAGAGGGCTGGTGAAGGGGTCTGTGACAGGAGTCATGACTTCAGGGAATTGTTTGTGTCTAGCACTGTGTAAAATGTGTATTACATAGCCAGGAACCTCAGAGGAACATGGGGGTGTGGCTTTCTGGGTAGCTGTGATCGGAAGGTCGCCGGTTCAGATCCTAGGGTTGGCAGTGATGTCACCGTTGGGCCCTGGAGCAAGACCCTTAACCCCCAGTTGCTGCAGGGACTGGTTGACCGTACTCTCTCACAAAAAATGTGCATTGCTTTGGATAAAAGCATATTCTAAATAAATATAACAGGAACATATGTGCAAAGCAGGTGTGTAAGACAGTGTGTGTGTCCTATAATAGCTGGTTTATATATTTGATTATATGTGTGTGAGAAAAAAGAAGCGTTTTTATTCCTGTCCTGCAGGAGGCGACGTCTGCGCTGAAGGAGCAGCTGCGGCAGAAGGAGGAGCAGCTGCAGGCCACGAGGCAGCAGGCGGCCATGCTGTCGTCGGAGCTGCGCGATGCGGCCGCCGCCCGCGATCGCACCATGTCGGAGCTGTACCACGCGCGGCTGGGGGCCGAGGCGTTGCGCGTCAGCCTGACGGACGCCCAGGCCGAGTGCCGGAGCATGGAGGGCCAGCTGGAGAAGCTGCGGGCAGCCGGGGGCCAGGAGGCGGTGCGTGCTGTGGGAGCCGCTTCGCGTACGGGTGCCGGCCGCCATCCTTCCGGCGCTGACCCCGTGCCGCCCTTCCGTCCAATAGAGAGGCGAGGAGGAGCCGGGCGTGGGCGTGGCCTCGGAGAAGGAGGCGGAGCTACAGCGGGAGGTGGAGGATTTGAAGCTCAGGTTACAGATGGCGGCCGAACACTACAAAGAGATGTGCAGGGAGTGTCAGAAACTGAGGAAGCAGGTGGCCAAGCTGTCCGGGCAGCAGGGGGTGAGTGGGAGAGTGGGAGGGGCCAGGCTTCTGGGCTCGCTGTGGGCACTGTCGACAGGGCACACAGCAGTCTGGCACTGCCACGCTTCGACGGCACTACGCTTCGCTGCCCAGGTGACGCCGTGCTCTGCGCTTGGTACCTTCCCGGCTTTCTGACCTCTGCGGTCTTTTCTGTTAAAGGACTCGAATAAAGGTTCAGCGTGCAGCTCTCCAGCCCCCGAATCCCCGACCCGTTCGGAGAGCCCCGAGTCCCCCACAGCAGGTACCACTCCCCCCCCACCCGAGAGCGACGTTTTTGTGACTCCAGTCACTAGTGACAGTGATGATGATGTTCACATTCCTGCCTGCAGGGGGCCTTGCCGGTGTGGACATCTTGCTGGACACACTGACCCAGGAGAGAAGCAGAGGTGCTGGCAGAGAAGCCAGCGACAGATACAGGAAGTGCAAGCAGATGCTGAACGTAAGCGAGTCGCCCCGAGTGTCGCCTTGGCTGTGGTGCATGGGGCCCCATGCGACGCGCTGCCCCCCTCTGTGCAGGAGGAGCGGGAGCGCAGCTGCATGTTTGCCGACGAGCTGGCCAAGATGGAGGAGAAGTGGAAGGAGCAGTGCAGGGTAAACGAGAGCCTGAGGCAGCAGCTGGCCGAGGAGGAGGAGCGCCGCAAGGTCAGTGGTGGTGGGGAGGGGCCCCGCGGCCTGGCCTCACGTCCACAGAGTGGCCCCTGTCTAGCCGGGTGTGTTGTTCTTAGGGAGTGTTGTCCGTATGGACCAGGAGGGGAGGGGGTGTGGTCCACATGGAATGGGAGGGGAAGGGGGTGTGGTCTGCATGGAATGGGAGGGGGTCGCGGTCTGTATGGACCGGGAGGGGAGGGGTCACGGTCCGTATGGACCAGGAGAGGGGGGGCGTGGTCCATATAGATTGGGAGAGGAGTGGACGCAGTCCTAATGGACCAGGAGGGGGGCACGGCCCGTATGGACCGGGAGGAGAAGCCACATAGACTGTTTTGCGGTCTGTATAGAGTAAGGTCAGTGATGATGGCATGTGCAGACCACACCGCCCACCGTCTGCAGCGGATTAGGCCGCATGGCGTCGCCTCGCTCTGGCCGCCTCAGACGTGCTTGCCGGCCCTCGTGCGAGAGTGCCTGTTTATCTGAGCAGTAAATAACCAGCGCGCCGCTTTGATACCATCTCAGCACTGGGATAAATACGCGGACAGCATGCTTTATGGGCCCGCCCTTTCGCAGACGTTGTTTATGGCTGTTTACGGGGGGGCAGGACGTGGACGGCGGCTGGAGCGCAGACCTGGGGGCTCCCTAATGCAGTCTCTGGCTCGCAGCTCCCCGTCTGAAAGCCCCGCAGAGCGCGTCTCTGCGGCCGCCTGACTTTTATGTGTTGTTGTGATGGGGAGGCTCCACTTGCGTAAACCTTGCCCCCCAGGTCAGTCGCTCTTTCTGTTTTTTTAGTGCCACTTTATGTTATTGTTTCCGTATGAGTCGCTCGGCAGTGTTTTTTGTTTTTTTTTCCCCATCCATATGGTTTAATCTGCGATGCCTTAATCGTCGTCCCCTCGTCTCCACCGTAGAGCCAAGTGGCAGAGAAAGACCGCGAAGTCAGGGACCTGAAGGAGAATGTGGCGCAGATTGTGAAGGAGAAGGAGAAAGCTGAAGAGGTTGGATTTTTTTCTTCTTCTTGTTTTTTTTGGCTTAGTGGCTGCATCGGAGTAGAATGTTCGTCTCTGTCCAGATGTATTTTATGATCATTTTCATGTTTATGCCATGAATCTTCACCACACTGAGAAGTCTGCCAGAGACTCACGGACAGGGAATCGCTCAGCCCTGCTTGTAGAACACAGTGTCGCAATGGCTCAATTCCACTGCGGGTTGAGATTTTCCTGTCAGTCATAGAGTGGTTTGACCCACATCCCATTTCCTGGATTTGAAATCCCCGCTTCCCATTAGAAGCTGCGCTGCTCAGCCAGCTTACTACTGTGTTCGCTGTCCTAGCTGATTTAGACACACGTTTTCTGGGAGGACGTATCCCTAACGTTACAAAAAGAGAATGGATTGCCTGTGGATTCAGACTTAGCTGGTCATGTGATCAGGTTGGTGCAGCCTCATTGGTTAACTCGCGGGTCTTCCTCGTCTGTGCCGACCTGAGGCCCATGTAGCCACTGAGGTCATGCGATTCCTCATCCAGGCACCGCTGTCTCCCCCCCCCCCCAGGAACTGCAGAAGAACTCGGCTGGGAACAGTGCAACCTCAGGGGTGGAGTCAGCTGGGGCCCTGCCCATCTTCCTGCAGTACCCCCTGCCGTACCCCCAGGACCCGGCGCTGATCTCTCTCGTGCCGCAGCGCCCAGCGGAGCTACAGTTTGGAAACCCCTACACAGCCCCAAATGTGCGAGGTGGGCGCCGGACAGAGGCCCTGTAACCAGGCCCAGAATTTTGAGTCTCTCTGACCACACATCCCAGTCCTCCATGTTTCCATGGCGACACGTTTCTCTACCCCCGTTCCCAGACGGAGCGGACGGCGAGTTCTCTCCAGAGCGCGCGTCCAGGCCTTCGCCCACAGGACCCCCCTCCTGGGACAACAACGTGGTCTGCATCCAGCCGTCCCGCAACCTGAGCCCGCCAGATGGTCTGGAGGACCCCGAGGATCGTGGCAACTTGGTACGACCCCCCCCCCCGCCCCACTAACAGCATAGCTGCACCACAGCGCCCTCTATCTTTGAAAACTGACTTCCTTGTTCATTTCCTTTGCACTGTCCCCTCTCACCTTATGCTGTTCATCGTTCTTCACGTCTTCCTCTCTCTCTCTTTCTCCCGCCTCCCTCCCTCCTTGGCTTCCTTCCCCCCACCTCTCCTGTCAGTTCTTCCCGTCCCACCCACATGCACCAGGGGCTTGGGGTGAGCTAGAAAAAAGGGATTTACATAAAACTTCAATTAAAGTTGGCTCCTGGGTGCTCGTTATCTGACGAGTGGGGAGATAATTGGGAGAGTGTCTGCGCAATTAGACTGATGAAGGGAAGGCTAATTGGTGCGCTGCGGGACTCGGGGCTCTGGGCGAGGGCAGCATCACAGACTCGTCTCATTGCCGGTACAGTGGTATCATGACCTGTTTCTCGCTTTCTGTAGTTTGCCGCATTTAAGGATTATTAACCTTTGCTGGAGCCCATCAGTGTTCAGACAGGCGTGACTTTTAAACCTTTGTGGAAACGGATGAGTCTGCTCCACTCAGTATGTCATGGGGGGGTGGTTCTGTCACGATGGGGACCGGACAAAGCAAGAGCTTTATTTGAAGCTGTTCCTACTCACTCCAGCAGGGCGGCGATACTGAGCAGCCAGCGACTCATGACTCTCAGAGTTCCCTACTCGGCGGCAGCCAGAATCGCTTTTGCTTTGACTCCAGGTAACGTGTTTGTTTTGTCTCACAGCTTCTCTCGAGTTTAATCCAGCCTCCAAAACTTTTACAATGTGGACATTTTCCGAACATCTGTAAAACTCTGTGCGAGGGAGAGAGAATTGGAAAATCCTGAGCATTGGAGATCACCTGGTGTGCACCTACTGCAGACCTACTGAGCAGGCGATAAATGTTCAGAAAAGGGTATTCTTATTCTTGAAAAGAGCCCCAGCCATTTAGAAAGGAACCTTCTATAAGCTCCTTCCTGGTTCTGGGCTTGGAGAGAGATCTTGTTTTCTGGACCTCTCAGCACGATGTTCGTTCTTAAGTAATGCTAACACTGGTTCTTGGCGCCAGCCCGGGTTGTGATGGGTCTCTACCCGCTTCCCTCAGCAGCCTGGACATCCACAAGCGCTGTCCGCTGTGTGAGGTCATCTTCCCGCCACACTATGAGCAGAGCAAGTTCGAGGAGCACGTGGAGAGTCACTGGAAGGTGTGCCCCATGTGCAGCGAGCAGTTCCCCCTGGACTGCGACCAGCAGCTCTTCGAGAACCACGTGCTCACGCATTTCGACGGCAACGTGCTCAACTTCGACTAGGGCACCGCCCATCCCTGGACGGACGCGGGGGGGCGGGGTGACATCGCATGTGTAGGTATAGATAGGTTTCTCCAATAACATCATCCTTTTGGCACCGTCCTCTGCTCAGTGTATGGGAGCTTAGCGTTACGGCTGCTGTGGGAGGGACCATCCCAGCAGCCAATAGGCAGAAAGTCTACCATTATCCTATTGGTTAGTTAAAACAATCTATATTTAATTGCACTGGGTTTTCATAGCTTATATCCTAATTATTTATAGAAGCGGTTATTATAGAAAGAATGATTCTGAAAGAAGTTACCTGTTTGTTAGCTCTCCGATTTCACTTTCCAGTTACCCTTCTTTTGATTTTTGTTTTGTAATATCCTCTTTGCACCACTTGGGAACAGATAAATTCTTCTTGAATGATCCGGAATCTTCTAACTTAATTCTATAGCTGTATATGATTCTAAATGCTGACTATATAATTGCAAGCTGAATAAAGGTATTTATCTCTAGGTCTTCCCCCCCCCTCTCTCAGCTTCTGATTCTTGATATTCCTGCTTGATCACAATGTGCCGTCTGTCAGCTGTCTGCCATTTTGCGAATTCTCCCTAAGGACTAAAACTCTGACCTTATTTTGGCTGACTGGAGTGTGCCTTCAGTTTACTGGTCAGCACTTGCCCCCTGATCCAGGGATCTGAACACTCCTAGATCTGGCATACAGGCACAAATTGTACGTAGCAGATACAAAATGAATAAAACTCTGACCAAAAGATCACGGAGAAATTTCCTTTATTTTTTTTCAATTATTTTATGTAATCGGATTGACATTTATGAAGCAGCTTTTTAAGGACAGTCCGACGTAGTAAATCGCCTTCAGTAAAACCTGGCCTTCGGACACAAAAGGAAACATTTATCTCCACGAAACATACGAAAATATAATTTAAAAGCACTTACACGGACGCACATTACAATACATTCACTATACACAGTATATCTGAACGGTCCTCTCCGTACAGAGCCTGCTGCGTAATACTGTCACACCGTTAAGACCAGTATAAACTGTGGTTCCATTACGCTGCTCGCTTCTGGGTCTTGTTTATGAGTGTTTGACATCCCGGGGAGGAATCTGGAGACGGTTCGCTCGTGCTTCCCCTCCCTGAAACGGCGCCAAACCGCACTGTGGCCGAGATGGACGTCCAAGTCGGGCCAAACTCACGCAAGGTCAGTGAGAAGGCTCTGGAATGCTTTGCTCACAAATAACCCCCCCCCCCGCGGTCTCTCATCCCACCGTCCATTGATCTATGCAGGGTCGTAACTCTTCCCCCCCCTAGTCATATGGCCATTCCCACGTTACAGTCCTCTGTGACATCATCCAGACAGACAAACTGGGGGGGGGGGGTGTGAGGATGTCCTCACAAGCAGAGCCACAAAGCATGGGTAACATTTGGCAAACTGGATTACACTGGACTGGCAAGGTGGCTGACTGGTAACACGTTCAAACACACGCACACAGGCACACATAAAATCCTGCCGGTGGCTGCAGGATCGTCAACGTCTGGGCCGAGTGTCCTGAACGAGGACCTTCCACAGCCACACAGAGCAGACAACACTATCAATAAGGCCTGAAGACTGAGGATTCAGAACAACGGTGAAAGGACTTCATACCACAGTAATGTAACTGGGAATACAAGACAATCGTACATCATATGTAAAAAAGAAACAATCACAGCACGTGAGCCACACGGGAGGTATGAAGGCGATGACCTCTGACCCGGACGTGACTTCCTCGGCAACTCCAGTGCGATAGTTCACTGGCTGCCCGCAGGCATGGAGGAAGAGCGCGGCAGGCAACAGGACGAGAGAAAAGAAAACCGCCCAGAGTCTATTGGCAACTGGTTAATACAAAGTGCTTAAAAGGGACTTGATCTGGGGGGGAAAGG
>JAODJU010000046.1:2533461-2546393 GCA_026776725.1 Gnathonemus echidnorhynchus
TGGGGGGGACCGGGGGAAAGGCCCAGGGGGGGTGGGACCAGGGGGTGACACATGCTTATGACATTTCCCTTCTTCTTATGAAGACACTCTGCCATTGGTCAAAACACATGATTGACAGGGTGGTGAACCAACCAGCATGTACCACTTGAATAAACTCGTGGTCCAGATTCCTTTATTTATAAAAGGACATTTTTCACTTAAATACTGTCACCCCAAAAGTCCCATTTTTCATCAATTCAAGATTATTTTCCAAATTCCTTTGCAAAAACAATGAAAAAAACAAGTTAATGTGCCTTTGTCACTCAGGACAAGTAATAGTTCTGATTAAAGCAGTAACATGCATGCACGGGGGGGGGGGTCACTGTAAATAGGAGGACCTGTGTTTACCGACGTGCCCGGGGGTCCTGCCTGCGAACCTCACACCTCCACCTTTAAAAACCTGCCCTCGTTCAGGCATGTAATTAAGCAGCAGCAGCCGTGCTGTAGCTCAAGCCCCCGCAGCGTTTCATTTCATTTGTTTTGGCCCTTAAAAATAATCATTAAATAAAATCGGCAGACTCAGAGCAGGCACTCCTGAGACCCGACCGTCTCTCACAGTGCCTGTTCTGCAGGCGCCAACTTCTTCCAAGCTTCTTCGATAGTTTTATTCCACCCCCCCGTCTTACCTGTGAGATGGAAATACCACCCCCCCCCACCCCAGACCTTTTGCTTTCTAACAAGCAACTTCTCCAGTGTGCTGCTGTGGGCCAACGCTGCCCCTGTGTGGCTCTTTCTGGAACTGTGCCCTGTGCTCACTTGCCCAAAGGAGGGGGGCAGATTGGGAAAAAAAGGAGAAAAAATGGGGGGGGAAAAAAACCCCACAGCATCCACTGAAATTACAAAGGCAGTAAAAACCAGGAGCTGAGTGGTGTGGAAGACCGGGATTCGCAGAGGATTTCCCATCGGCTGGCCTTTGCCCTGAGGCCTAAACGAAACCATTTAGCTGTATTTCAGGAGACCGAATGAAAAACTTCTACAGAACAAAAAAACAAAGGGGAGGGGGAATAAACCTAAACAACCATAATGGAGACCGAGGCAGGCCTCCATTCCCGCAATGGAGACCGAGGTAAGCCTCCTTTCTCACAATGGAAACCGAGGCAGACCTCCATTCCCGCATTGGAGACCGAGGCAGGCCTCCTTTCCCATAATGGAGACCGAGGCAGGCCTCCTTTCCCGTAATGGAGACCGAGGCAGGCCTCCTTTCCCGCAATGGAGACCGAGGCAGGCCTCCTTTCCTGTAATGTGTCTACTAATTTAGAAAATGCCTTATCTTTGACTCAGGAGGCTTAAAATATACGGGATTTCATTTTAATAATTTTTCCTGACACAATCTGGGCATAGCACCCTCCAGAACACCACGGTACTTTCCTGTACCCATATGCAGCTCATCAGTGAACTGTACTAATCAGGCTGTAACAGATAACTAAACACATGATGGCAAACTGACCCAAGACCAGACAGGCAATCCGTATCGCCCCAAGGTGTCAGGAGAACGTGTTGGGCTGCAGGACCAAAATCAACAGGCCTGCTTTTAGTTCCAAACGCGCCATTATAAACGGAAAAGGACAGCCAATCAAACACCAGTCAAACCCGCGCCGGAAGCACACGGCTGCTGCAGCCACCTACGTGTATGATGAGCAGGTGACCCGTGCATGCCAATCACCCCAAATGACAGCCAATGACAGAGGAGGATCCTCTACTCCCGCCCCGAGGCCCCGCCCTCAGATGTGGGCTCCTGGCTGGCGTGACCAAGGCCTGCCCCTGTAATGGCTTGCAGATGCTCTGTTTCTCAGGGTTTTTATTTAGAATCATTAAAGTGAGGAGGGGGTGGGGGGGGGGGGGCGATTGGCGTTGCCGCAGCACAGCTAATGAGTCCCCGGCAGAGCCGATTTACGTGCGTCCTGTGAGTAAACAAGCTTTTCTGCGCAGTTTAACTTGAGCCATTTCAGCGCAGATGGAAACCACAGGCCCACCCTTGCCGGTCCGAGTCCCCAGCCGCCGGACACGGGGCAGAGTCAGCGCCTCCGAACTGGGGCAGAATGCAGACCGGGCCCCGCGAGGCCGTCGCCGAGGAGTCGGCAGGGAGACGGAGGCGGCCTGGTTCCCACGGCAACGGCGCAGTCACTGCTCTGCCTTTCAGACGGACGCAGTCTCAGGTTCAGGCCAGACCATAAACTCGCCACGGTAACAGTCAGGAGCAGTTGTGGTGTCAGTCAGTTAGTCACACACCTGGGTGTAAGACAGAAAACATTCAGCCCATGTACAACCTCTGTACCAGCTTAACACCAGCTCCCTCAGCAGCCCACTGATCAATACGCTGCAGCACTTCATAAATTAGAGTACACTGCCGGGGGGGGAGGATGCCCCCCCCCATGCAGGTGGTCCACAAAGGTGGTCTTTAATTGCCCTTTTATTATTGCACTTTATTTATTTAACTGCCTGCTTCTGGGAAGCAAAGCCTTCTGTGTGTGTGTGTGTGTGTGTGTGTCTGTGTGTGTGAGAGAGAGACACTGAGGGAGTAATATTTACTTTAATACTCCTTCTGCATTTTGCACCTTTTTTCTTCATCTGTTAACTGATTTATTTATACATCACAAGAACATGGATCAGCCATAACATTAAAACCACCTGCCTGGTTTTGTGCAGGTCCCCCTCGGGCCCTCAAAACCAGCTCTGACTCATCGAGGCCTGGACTCCACACGACCTCGGAACGTGTCCTGTGCTATCTGGCACCAAGATCGTGAGGTGAGGCCTTCGTGGATCGGATCGAGATCCGAGAAACGGAGATCGAGGGCACATTATCCTGCTGGAAGAGGTCACGGCCATTGGGGAGTACCGTTGGCATGGCGGGGTGAACCTGAACTGCAGCAATGTTAAGGTAGGTGGTCAAGGTAACATCCGCATGGATGCCAGGACCCAAGGCTTCCCAGCAGAACATTGCAGACAGCCTCATACTGCCTCCATGGACTTGCCTTCTTCCCATAGTGCATCCTGGTAGCATCTCTGGCTACTGACATACCCGTTACAGGCGCTTGCGGTCGTGGACAGGGGTCTGCATGGACACTCTGACCGGTCTGCGGCTGCGCAGCCCCACACGCAGCAAGCTGCACAGTGCTGTGTCTTCTGACACCTTTCTGTCACAGCCAGCATTAACATTTTTATCAATTTGTGCTACAGTATCTCTCCTGTGGGTTCAGACCAGACGCGCATCTGTGATCCTTGGGTGTCCATGACCCCATCGCCGGGTCACCGGTTGGCCTTCATTGGTAGGTGCTGACCCCTCATACTGGGAACATCCCACAAGACCTGTTGTTTTGCAGATGCTCTGACCCAGTCGTCTAGCCATCGCAGTTTGGCCCTTGTCAGCTTCACTCAGATCCTTATGCTTGTCCATTTCTCCTGCTTCCCACTTCAGGAACTGACTGTCCTCTTTGCCTAATACACAACGGCAGCCTTCACAGGAGCCACTGCAATGAGATAATCGGCATTATTCACCTGTCAACTCTGCGTTTGCCCCAGATATATTATAGATATATGCCTTTGAACAACCAAGCAGGACAGCAGCAGCTTCCGACATGCTTCTAGAGGCAGGAATAGACCAGAACCAGTCTGAATGAATCGGCAGGAACCCTATTCCATCCCCTGGCCACCAGGAACGTGTCACTGGGTGCGTCAGAAAGGGGGACCCAACAAATGGCCGTCACACGGGGGCTGCACTGCTCACGAATCAAAGTTAGTCATCTATAAAATAGCTATACTCATCCAACACGAACTGGAAGCCAGAAGAGATACTGGACCCACTGACATTCAGTACAAACGAGAATCCTGTACCACCTGACATCACTCAGCCAAACCCACGACACGTGGGTTTTAAAATTAGCTACTGTGGCCAATCCAGCATCGTTACCCTGATAGAGGCCGTGACCTGCCAATCACAAAGGCCCTGATTGGACGATTATGTCAGGGCGTGGCTTTGTGGGACCGTCTGGAAAACCCGGGCCAGGGTTTTGGGTGGGGGGGTTGAAAAAAGGGGTATAATTGGGTCCACCAACTGCAGGGGGGGTGGCAGTAAATGTTCCTCAATTTTATTATTTCCGCTTAGATTCTGGCGGTGGGGGGGTGCATTCCAGAAGCTTCTAAATGAGCGTTGCACGCACACAAAGTCTCCCCTCTACCCCCCCGCCTCTGAAATGGCCAGAGCAGGACCGTTAAAAGCGTCCACATGTGTGTGTTCCAGTTAAACATAAAAGCGACTTAAAGCGCTTACCCGCTCAGGAAGAAAGGGAAAAAAGGAGGAAGGAGAGCAGGAGGAGGGGAACTAAAAGCCCCCACTGACTGTAAGCAAATCCCTAATCGGCTGCCATAATTCACGGCTAAAATCCGCGGCGACGGGCCCGCCGCCATATCGCTGACATACCGATGACCTGCACGCTGAGTGCTAAACACGAAAACGTCAAGGCTGCCATATGCAGTTATTCTGACCCCTGGTCTACAGCACAGAACCCTGGTGGAACAAGTTAAGAGGCAAACATCTCAAGATGAGATGCGATATTCACGCTGGGGTCGAGCGCCGGAGTCTGGAGAACAGTCCCTCCCGCAAACCAATCAGATGACAGGTCAAGACGGTATCCTTCTACCATATCAATATCTATTGGCCTTGCCGCCTTCGTTCTGTCAAATTCAGACTGAAATGCACATCTGACCCCTTCATTTTTCTATGGAGGAGAAACAGGAAACATCCCAAATAAATGCCGCACGCCTGATTCTGATCCACGTACTTTGGTCACACAGAAACAGTCAACATCAAATGAAAACTGTCACCACAGACTACACAGGCACACTGTACCAATCAACAACTCCTGAACACATCTTGGGCGCTGTGAAACCTTACTGGACTGGAAATGGTTAGAAAACCACTAAAAAAAGGAAGGAAGCCAGACCACACAGCCCAAATGGAGACAGCGGGGAGGTAAACCTCAGGAGGGACTGACCGGCCGGCATCAGTAAAATGCAGGAAGACACAGAGAACCCAACAATAAGACTCCAGGGTCCGCGGAACTCTCTCGTCTTAGCGGAGGTCAGTGCTGATGCCTTTACAGCAGTGTTTCCCAACCTGGTCCTCGGGGACCCACAGACAGCCCATGTTTTTGCTCCCTCTCAGCTGTGAGGGAGCAAAAACGTGGACTGACCGGCAAGGAGTTTTGAGGGAGCAAAAACATGGACTGTTTGTGTTGGGAAATACTGAGCTACAGTGACCAAAAATGGGACACAGACTCAATTAAAATGAAATGCTCGTCAAGTTTTCCAAAAAACCAGCTCTATGACCCTCAAGAGTCAAAAAAGAAACATTCTGGGCAACTCAAGCCCTGTTGTGTCTGGCCAAAAGCAAGCGCCACATTCCAAAGTGAGAGTCTCCTACTGGCGGTCAAACACTGAGGCGACACGGCCATGATTTAGGGATTCTCCACTGCGCCAGCGGTCACTGGTAAGCAGTCGTCAATTCTGCTCAATGCCGGAAAAATCCAGCAGGACGTTGGAGCGTCGGTGCCTAAGGGGAAGCAAACCAGTGGGGTGAACATGAAGTTTATCAGAACAGCAGCTTAAAATGCTGCAAAGCGGAGCCCCAGTTAAGGAGCGATTACCTCTCCACAAGGGCCCAATGAGAACTGTGATACTTTCAGCATTAAACTAAATTTGTCAGTATTTCATTAAAATGAACAATTTTTTAAATAAAATGAAAAAATCAAAATAAGACCATCAAATATTCTATTTTGGATGATGATCTAACACAAACGCAATGTCAAAAATATATTTAAACAATTAGCAAAAATCCTTCAACTGCACTGTACGCCTTTCTGCAGCTATTACAGCTAAAACAACTAAAATCCTCCGAATCAGAATTACTCCTGATTCACAGGCATTACAACAATGAGCGACTATTCTATCAGAATAATCTGTATCACATAATCCATATTATAGTATTACAGTACTGAAAGGGACATCGGATTCGCTCAGAATTCAATCTAAATTTATCGGGCTGAGAATCTTTCCGAAATCACTCTGGGGGTCCAAAATCCACAGGGACACTGGAGTAAACAGTTAACTGCGAGGACTGTAACCTCTGTGGAAAACACACCAATTTGTTTTATACTCCTAAGGCTGAGTCAACACAATTAAAGAAAATGTAACTCCTCGCAGCTCCATCACCTCTCTCTCTATTAGCATGGCCTATTTTTTCCACTAGGTCCTCTGCTGTTTTACCTACATGATACAAGAAAGAGATGAAGGGTCTGTTTCCATAAACATGTTTTAAATTAGCCGGCCGGTAATTAAAAACAAAAACTCAGGGAGATTTACACGCATTTTAATTTTTTTTTTTTTTTAAAGATAGAGGATTTTTGTTATGGTGCTATAGCGGCCCCTGCTGTTCACTCATGTGAACAGCAAGCCAACGGGAGCTCAGCAGCCCAAGAATGTCCGCTGTTCCTGCCAGGCTCCTAATTAAGACAAAGAATGTGTTTTAATGCCCTGCGAGCAGCAGGCCACCGGATGAGGGAAAGAATCACGCAAAAGTTCCCTGTAATTAGCGCTCTCAGAGCTCGGCGGGACACGTGACTTTCGCTCTGCCGCGGGCGGAACCAGGATGGCGGATACGGAGGGGGATGGGAGGCGTTTCTCCACTCTGGGACACACTAATAGCCTCATTATGCCCCAATGGGTCATTTAGACCCTTTTCTACTTAGACTCACACCTTGGAAATGAGCGAGTGTGGAAATCAGAAAATGAGTAGAGCGTCTGAAAAACGCAAACAAAGGCCAAACACCCAGCCCTGATCAGCAGGAGGCCTCACCTGTGAGGCGGGGGGGGGACACTTTACACGCTTACAGAAACTGGGGGAGCACTTAGTGTTTCTCATGCTGCGTGCCACAGAGGGAGCTGTTATCCCAAGTTTAGTCACAAGACCTTAAAGGAAACATGTTTCAGAAGTGGGGGAAAAAACACTGAAAACAGATATGACCAGCACAAGCAATACAAGGGCCAGGCAATCTGGTGCCCTCTGCTGGCCACCAGAGAGTGTTACCATTTAAATATAAAATAGTGTTAAGTAATAATGTACAGTACCATGTAAAAAATGTAGAGTACAGAAAACTGACATCATCGCACTGATTTGAAGAGCTGCTGCATAGCCTCAGAGACCAAACCTAATAGAAATAAATACAGACATTACCTGCAAGCCAGTTTTAGTTGAACTTTGGTTTAATAACATTGTTTTTCTACACATACTTGAGAGAGCGTTTGGACAGAAAGGGGTGGGGCTTGGCTGAGAGGCAGGTAGCTGCAGGTGGTAACATGAGACTGGAAAATGCCTCTGAGAAAAGTCGACGAAGGATTGAATTCATAGTGAACCACAGCAGAATAACAATTCTTCAGTGAGAGACCATTTCATACGTTCAAACAACATGCAGGTATGCGAATGGGCAACTCAGCCGCCCATAGTGTGTGTGTGTGTGTGTGTGTGTGTATGTGTCCTCTACCTCCCAGGATAGACCACAACCGGAAACCTGAACTGGATACAAATTACAGAACCCGTACTGATTAATAATTTTATCACGCTAAATGCTCAACATTCACTCCTGGATCTTCAGACTGACTGAGCATGAATCTGAAACATAAAATGCATGATTTTAAGGTAATTTATCTCATAAAAAAGTCAGGATAACATCCTAATGAAACCCTCCACTGCATGCAGGAAAAAAATCACAAGAAATAAAGTTCAGTTCTTACATTCTACTTACTGTAGCACCCTAAGACGGCAGAGCACTGGCACTGCGGAAGACAGTGCTGCACCATCACTGCCTACTGGAGCCACCATGACTGCTAATGAAGCACCTGCTGGTTTGTAAAAGCTGACTGGATATATGTAACAATCCCCAGTGGTACAAAGTTTAAAGTGGGGTGATCCCCACTAGGGGGCGCTATCATCTTTCACCAAGAGGCACAGAAGACCGGCTGGTTTTCTGCTGGGTGGATTAAGCAGCAGGATGCATCCATCTCCTCATCTCCTGATCTCCTCATCTCCTGATCTGTCAGCCAAGCGTCTTCCACGGTGTGGGTGGAACTGAGGAAACATCTCCGTCTCCTCCACGTGCGGCCGGATGGAAGAAGGCAGCGAAGATCTCACTTGGTAGATGAGCCTTCAGACCTGACATTTGGACGGGCCGCTCCGCAAATGGGTGAGAAAGGGGGACTTTTGAAAGTAACAAAGCTGTTAAATATCTCTGCTTTCAGCAAAGCAGGTCCACTCCATCTCTATGGCCACTTAGATACCTGAGGTTATAAACATCGCCATGACACATCATGACCACTAGATGGCAGAAGTGTTTCATGTATATGTATGTGTGTGTGTGTGTGTGTGTGTGTGTGTCTGTGCGTGCCTGCATGCGGGCAGACCAGGCATTCCAGAAAAACCCATCAGCCACATACACTGTCAGTATCGAGCTCCTTCTTAATGACAGACATTTTAGAAGCGTGATCTTTGGATGGTGAGAAAGGCTGGGCTGTCTGCTGCCTGTCAGTCGGGAATGTTGTGCTGCAGTGTTGGAAATGGAGACCCAGTCAGGACAGGAACAAACACAGGGGCCCACGGTGGCTTCTGATAATCTACAATTGACTATTGATTTATTTTTTTTGAACCGAGTGTGGCGATGAGAAGCGAGGTTGGGGGGGGGGGGGGGGGGACACAGCCTGCAGAGTCAGCTCATTAACACCGGGGTCAACTCTGTAACCCCAGAGGAAATCTATAGGGCCGAAGCTCCCCTCATCAGCCGTTTCCATGGCGGGTCAATAACAGGGGTCCGACGGACAAATCAGACAGATGGCAGCACCGAAGTGAGCGGGCCGCATTGGAGAAGGTGCCGGAAGACCGCAGCACCAGTGAAACGAACCCGGGTTTAAACACCGCGCCGGGGGCCAGGAAGGAGACTCCCGCCAATCACAGATAACCCGTCAGTCATCAGTCTGTGCAAGGGAGGTGGAGGTGGGGGGGGGGCATCTCTTTTGTCTGAAAGGCAGCAGGTGTACACCACCATACCCGACGGAACCAGCCCTCCCATCCCCCCAACTGGTGACAGCTTGTCCCCATGGAAACCAGTTCAGTGAAGCATGCCCCCATCCCATGGACACACAGCTGTTCCTGCAAAACACAGTGATGCATGCAAAGGACTGACCCCCCCCCCCCCCCACTCCATTACAAATATAAACATACACACACCTATGCTCGAGTGCTATATATACACACATGCATACATTTTACAAACTCACACCTTAAATGTAAGTGTATTAAAATATTCCGGTTTAGTCTTAATTAATTTCACAGTACGCATTCTCAGTCATACTCATTTAATGTCCTTATTTTGTCTCTTTATGGAGAATATATCAGTTTCGCACTAAAACGGTTTTATATTGCAGTAAGATATTTCCTGATAAAATTACTGATTCTCCGTTAGCAGGAACGAGTCATTTATTTATGGACTGAAATAACATTAACTAAATTTATCACCCGGTTCTTGTTCCAGCGACTAAATGTGTGGATTAATCTTTAGAACCAAGCATGTGATGCCAGCGAGACTGAATAAATTATCCGCAAACAGACGAGTTAATAAAACACGCATTTCTTGTGACATGTATACAGAACACGGGGTTGTCTTTTCCCGGTTAAATAACTGCTGACATGCAACATGCCAGACCAGGCAGCCCCAAATGCATGCGTGTGCAGCGGCGGGGACCCGAGGCAGCGCCGGGACGCAGCGAAGGTGCAGGAGACACGCCAAGACGCTCCTCCACCGGCTAAATCCGCGATAGCAGAGGCCCCTTCATTGCTGACCAGGTGCTCGGGACACACACACACACACACACACACACACACACACACACACACACAAAGGGCTAGTCTCAGCTCGGGGGACAGCTCCGGAACCCACACACCACGTTCTGCTGCCTGGCCGGTCACACACATTTCATAACTCCGCCACACCATCTACCTACAGCAGAACCGGAGGCAGCGATGCCCTGACAGGAAGTGAGAATCAGTCCGAGAGAAGCAGGAAGTTCTTTGGAGCAATCTGATTACTTCAGCTAGACTTTAGTCATACGGATAAAACTGACCACTCATGGAGCACTAGGTATTCATAGAAGTTACCCATTCACAAAAAGCTCCACTGACTGTACCTAAGGAAGAATGGCCTGATCCATCCATCTATCCATCCATCCATCCCCCCTCCCATTTCCAGGGTGAACCTAGAGTCTAACCCAGGAAGGCTGAGGCTGCTGATTTATCACAGGGCACATTCTCGCTCTGAGTTTTACTTGCACAAAAATGTTCTCAGGGCAGAATGAAAAATAATTGGTTCAGAGAGATAAGCAATAAAATTGTAGAGGAGGAGGGACCGAGACATCTGATTGGTTGGTCACACCTCTAGTTGCTTGGATCCACCTCCTCTACAATCCGATTGGTTATCTTTCTGAGGCAATCTTTTTTCTCTCTGCCCTCAGAACATTTTGTGCAAGTAAAACTCCCTTTGAGTCACATTCTCAAGCACTAAGGGGAACCAAGAGGCACTGAATTAGAGTGGACATCTTTGGTTGGAGGGCAGCCACATGGACACAGGAAGAACACAAGCGTAACCCCAAGCAGGCAGGCAGGCAGGGAATCAAACCCACAACCAAAAAGAATCGAGGCCACAGCACCACCCACTCAGCGAATCTGGCTTTGACTTGTCACAAGCGTGTGAAAACACACAACCTCTCCGCGCCATCGAGCACGTCTGCTGGAGGCTCAGGCGACTATAGACAGGATTTTAAGTGGCGTCTTCAGGACAGAGATCAGGAGGCGTCTGTGCAGCTTGGGGGCGTTTCCCATAGCTGCCCTGTCACTCGTATGCTCATCCTGGGTCTCCAGCATGAGAGAGACCCATGGGAGAGGCCTTGGGGTCTGCAGGAACATGCAGTGTTACCGGCCCAAACACCAGCCGGCAAATCCAATAATCCCCCAGTCAATTAAAGTAATTAAATCTGAGACTTCCCAGGACAGCTGAGGTAGGATGAACATATTGGTACAAAGAGATGTGCATTTAAAAAAATTACTGACAGACTTCATGAGTACCCCCCCCCCCACACACACAGTAAGGTTTGATCCTTAAAACAGATATATATATATAATGCTTCCAAACAGCAGATAAGCTTAGAGACACACAAGTAAGATGTTTGAAGTTCAGATAAATGTGACTAAACCAGACTTTATATACTCTGCCATCTACTGTAACCTCTTCATTAATACCTCACTTGTACATCGCTAAATACAATTTAATGTAAAAATATGTATATGTGCCTTAAAATATGTATATGTAGCTTAACCCACAGACCAGTGGATTGACTATGTTATTTGCAAAAATAATGTACACAACATGCCCCGTGACCGCTCAGGGTGCCCCCCAGCCGTCTGCTGCTAATGCCCCTGTCCTGGAGAAGTATTTGGGAAAAGATAGACGTTAACGTTTCATATAGATATTACAAGGGGCGGGCATTTGAATGTGTGCATCGGAACTTGCATGCATACAGTAAAATGTGAAATAAACTTTCACACACGTGCATATTTCATTTATGCAAAATGTCGTCAGACAGTAACAATATGCTATTTGCACATCTGGCTATTAAGCTGAGCAGCAGTCAGTGCGAACCTTTTAAGCACAACACGGAGTCCGTTAAGTTAACAGTGGCAGGGGAAGCAACAGGAAGTGATGCTTTTACATACAGTAATGTACGCTAAACTGTATTAAAATAGCTGCTCTGACGCAGAAAACAGACAAGAACACGTAAAAATCGGGTTTAAATCGGGATATCTGCAACAAGTGACAATTTATATACTGATATGGTAGTCAGGCTGATACAGGGGCGTTAGCTTTCGTATACAAACAGCTGATTGCTTGTTATCATCGTTCTGAAACAAGAAGCAAAATATCTGTACGGCTGATTAAAGGCGATTTCGTCTCATCGCGTGCGGTGATTTTGCCTGAGCTCATCCCCCCCCCCGGTTAATGGCAACCCGGTGCTGAGCTCCAGCAAAGTTTTAACGTGGCGGCGGTTCGGCATGGCAGCTGCGCGCGCCTCCCCCGGCCGCGCAGCACGCGAGGCGGGCCGACCGGCCCCCCCGTCTTCCCCTTTTCCCTTCCCCATCCCGGAAGCGACTAAAAGGCCCGTCCTGCGCCTTTTAACTGCGTGCAAATCCGTGTATCAAAAAAAAGAAAGCGGCTGAAGGGTGGTGGACGTGCAGAGCCGGGCCTAGCCGCAAACACGGGAGGTGACAATCACTCCGGACGGGGGGGGAGGCGAGGATCGTAGGGCGGTTGTGTGCCGCGAGATGGGCGCCTCCGCAGCCTGCCTGGCGCTTTTGTTACATTGGGACAGACACCAAACTCGGGTGCGGCTGGCTGCTATACCGTGCATTAAAGAAATACCTCCAAATGATCGGATCCCCGTCTGCACCACACCTAAGCGGGAGCACTGTCAGCACGCAGCGGCGGAATGGCTGCCTCCCTATTCCCGCAAAGCGCCTTTTCTCCAGCCAATCCCTCCCTCCCTCCTTCCACCCCCACCAGCAGCACCCTGCGCCGCCGCCGGTGCCTTACCGATGTGGCTGTCCTCGATGTGCACGATGAGGTCGGTCAGCGTCTCGAAGTGGAGCCCGCAGCCCCGGAACCTGCAGGAATTGGAGAAGAAGGAGGCGGCGGCGATGCCCGTCATGATGGTGCATTTAACGCGGCAGGAGCAGCGGGGGGCGAGGAGGGAGCACAGCACGGAGACACCGGCGGCCAGGCAGCGGCGGCGGCGGCAGCTGG
>JAODJU010000046.1:2546493-2563576 GCA_026776725.1 Gnathonemus echidnorhynchus
GGCCAGGCAGCGGCGGCGTCGGCAGCTGGAGCAGCGGCTCGACCCGAGGGGAGGGGTGGGGAGGAGAGGGGAGGGGAGGAGAGCAGAGGAGAGGAGGGGAGGGGTGGAAGCGGAGGGGAGGGGGGTGCCCCGTGACGTCATCGCTACCTGTTGCCCACTTCACCCTCCGGTTTGGTTGCATCCAACATGTGCAGAGTCCAGTGCAACATCACCAGGTCTCTCCTTAGAATGACCACGATTAAGTTATAATACAACCCAGATAAAACTCCTCCTCTCCTGAAATGTTCTCCGGGTCACCACTGTAATCGCATGTGTCCCGGGGGCATGTAAGTTCTCATAAGAGTTTGTTGTGCATGATAACTGTATATTAGTACCTGACCATTTTCATGTAACAAATTTAAAGTAATGACTATCCCCCTACCCACCAACAAAACAGTCACGATTACGTTTTGACGTTTCTGTAACTTATGGCGTTTTTTAAATCTCTTATTCCGATGTAGCCATGTATTCAGAAAATGTTGGCTACTAAGTGGCATATAATTACAAAAACAGGAACAACGCAAAACGGGATGCAAATGGCCAGAGGAACAGCACGGTGTTTAGTGCTAAATGACATGTCTTACAGAAATACAGAAATTAAGTAAATTAAAACTAACGAAGGTGCACGCATCATCTAATCGTTCGGATGCTATATCAATTGTTACTTTACAATTAATTGTGGAAATATAAACAACTGTACGGTTTCTAGATATTGCAGTAGCTTTACCTTTAAATGTCAACCGAATAAGAATCCCGTTATTCCCGTCTTCAGCACGCGCAGCCGACTCTCGGTGCCGTGATGCTCACACTGCCGCGCGCCAGTGCGCATTCACAAAATGGCGTTCGGCCATTTACGGCTCGTTATCTCGGGCTTTCGTGCGCGCGCACATTGAAACGCTGTTGCTCAATGCAGCCACTGGATGGCGCTCCATGCTATTAAACCATCTTGCTGAACTTCATGCACCTAAGCAGTAAATAATGCAGAAGAAGGAACTTAAGTTTAATATCCACATCTAATTGGATGTATGTATGCCTGTTAAATGTGTAAACGATGCTGTTCCTGACAAGATCTCATTTTATTGTTTGTTTCTTGTATCACCACAAGATCACGTACTTCGGTCCGGAATATACGCACCTTGATTTCCTGAAGTAAAGAATGAATGTCATTAGTGAGTCACTGCAAGTGATATGATATTGCCCCTGACAAGGACACATCCATCAAGATAATTTTACATCCCTAGAGGCAACATGACAGAAGGAACACAGCAAAGCACCAGCAGTGATCATGTTAAAAACGAATTTAAAAATGTCTTACCGACTTTAAGAAAACAAATATAAAGAATGCTGGCAAAGAATAATAAACCCATCTACGCGTATAAAATGAAGCCTGCTCTTTAGGCGCCATTTTAATAACATAAATTCAAATCTCTGTTATCGGATAGGGTATGGAAATAGGATCACTTTTTAGAAGTACTTCGTGGTTCTTTTTACATGTATGTCTGGTTAGTTGACGGTAAGGAATTATTTAAAGTTATAAGGTTACATTATTTAAATACATAATAGAATATATTATACACATTTAGTCTAAATTTAAAAAATAACGTTTAAAAGTTTAAATTCCATACCAATCACTTGACTTTCTCTCTCTCTCTCTCTCTCTCTCTCTCTCTCTCTCACACACACACACACACACACACACAAACACACACACACAGACACCGTTCCAAAATGTCCTAAAGTGGCTCAGTTAAAAAATTGAGTTGAAACCTACTGGGAATCTGTGGAAAAGCGTTACTCATGAGATGGAGGGTGGACTTAAGTGGTTCTGCCAGGAAGCATAGCCAAGTGTAGCCAAACTGGTATGTGAAATTGTTACAGGCCAAGCAGAATTCAGAAACTGCATTTAAAAACTGAATTGAATCTTTTTCTCTGTCCATTTTTCATCTTGCAAAGAGGCAAACATGATTTCAGTCTAAGTTTTGCTTGAATATCTCAGGATCTCCTCTATTAAAGAGCAGCCTTACATGTATATTATATAATATCATAATAATAATTCTATTGGTTAGCACTGTTGCCTCACACCTCCAGGACCAGGGTTTGAATCTCTGCCATGTGTATGGAGTGTGGATGTTCTTCCTGTCCTCAGGGGGTTTCCTCCGGGTACTCTGGTTCCTGCTTCATATGTTGATATGTGTGAATGGGGGGGAGGGGGGGGGGTTATTCCCTGCCTTGCATCCATAGCTTCCAGAATAGGCTCTGGAGCCACACAAGCAGCTATGGATGTAAGGATGGATGGATTTTTTTGTCATCTGGAATAGTGTAAATATTTTTATACTAACAAAATAGTTCTGCCAACAACTACTGCACTAACTGCTATTATACTGTATACTTCCTAATATACTATTATATACCTTGTACATACATTTGCATACAAAGTTTCATTCATGTTTTATTGGTATATATTAATTCTTGTGTTTTTCTTGATTATATGTGTAGCTTATTGTGCAGAGCATTTGTAACTGAAGATTCTGTCTTTTTATTATACTGTATGTACACTAAATTTCAATGTGCAATGACAATAAAAGGCATTCTATTCTATTCTATTGTATTCTATCAATACGGACCAAGTTTTGCTCATAAAAGCTAAATATTATCACTGTCACAAACTTGTTTTTCAGCCTGTTTCAAGAAAGCCTTTGTGAGGATTTGAATATTAAAATAAAATACCACCTTAGTACTTTATAGCTTAATTACAATAAGAGTAAGTTGTTATGGAGTTTGCTATACTTTATGTCACTATAGTATTTGTCTGTGGAGTTAAATGTTTCTGAATTTGTTTGTTTAGTAACCTATAATTTAAACATGGCAAATATTCAATAACCTGAAGATTCAAAATCAAAATAATCAAATAATTTTTAGTTTTTTAATTATTTTATTTCCTAAGCTGCTATAATATTTTATACCTTCTGGTGCTATTTCACAGGTCTGGTAATTTGTCATGAATTAGGTGCAGATATTCTGCATTATAAATGCAAATTATTGAGGGAAAACTCATTCCGAAAATACCAAGGCTGTGTTCTAATATCAGAATGTATTGTGCAAAACTATAGATTTAATATGAGTTGTGCAAAACAGAGCATACATATCTACATAACTGAAAATTTGCAGCTACTTAAACTGGGGATGTCGACAATTTATTTCGGAAAACAAACCATAAAAATAATCAGATGCATTTTAACAGATTAACCGTTTGACGTTTTCTCCACGTCTCCCAGAAGTCTGTGTTGTTTTTTTAGTCATGTGACTGCAGGCACTCGTGCGAACTGGTGTGTGCGCGGCGGGTCTCCCGTGTCTGGCGATCGTCCAGCGGTGATGGTGCTGGCAGAAAAGGCTGCTTCAGTCTGCGACACAGTTCAGAAAACAGAGCTGTAGACCAAGGTATCAATTATGTCAATAAAACCCTTGTGTACTTCGTGATGCTCTTCAATTAGAGATTTACCGTCATGGGGGATAACAGCCCGACAGCCCCCGGGACCCTCTTTTTAATTTTATGTCTCACACAGCTCACAGTAAAAGTAAAATGTCACTTAAATCACGGAGGCCGACGCCCAGTATTAAACCTCCTCGTAATCGGCCGTTAAACCCACAGCCATAAACCTCAGGAGAAGGCCTTGTGTCAGTATATAGCAGCATAAGCGAAAACGACACCCCCCCCCCCACGAAAGTTCATCGGCTGCATCACTGTTTATTTTCTAAGTACGTGCTTCCTGCCATCAAGATGTTCCCGTTCGCTTTCGATGCCAAGGAGCGAAAAATACCGTCCCCTAATCACCGGTGGCGTGGGAGAGACACAACTTGGTAATTTAAATATAAAGGTCTATTTATTGCAGGGTGTGACTGGATCCAAATTTCATACTGGGGTGTACATGACCCCCTCGTCCCCAGCGGTTCCTACGCCCTGCTAATCCCAGATGAAGGGTCACCAGGTCAGGCCACATGTTGACGGCTTCAGGAAGACACCTAGCTGAAACGCTCTGAAAACGCGTCTCTCTCTCTCTTCCGCTGCTCTGCTCCTCTGCCTCCTTCGCTCCCCACTTGGCTCTCTCCATATTTTTTTTCCGTCCTCTCCCCCACGTTTCTTGGAAGCCGAGCTGGGCCTGGTACCTCTCCCAGGCCTGTGAGCGGTTGGTCATTAGTGTGTCTCGCCCTGCACCTTTCTGTAATCTGAAATGGGCTCACGGCCCACTTATGAGCTCCTTCTTTCCAGAGGTGATGCAGCCCGGATTTGGGACGCCTCAGCCAGGCTGACTTTGAAAAGGGGCGGCGGGGCGTCCATCACAAGCGGGCCGTTTCGGTAACCTGGCGCTATCTCTTCTTCTCCCCCCCCGTCGCTAAGGCGATGGGGCGGCCTGGCATCGGATGTCGGTGATGTCAGGTTCGCTCGAACGCCGACGGATCCCGGCGACACGGCTGACGTCCCGTACGCTCCGGGAGCGCTCCGCTGACCCGCCGTGGTTGCTCGGTACGTGGCCGGGATGCTGTAACTTGAGGTGAGTCTCTGGGCCTTTTGAGGTCACCTGACCAGAACCAGGGGCTGTGATGAAGAATTCCCAGACAAAAGGACCACGTTACCCTGGCTACTTCCTGTTAACTGCTTACTGTTTTTTTTAGCATCCTCAGAATCATTTCTATCTGACATTTAGAGACCCTGGAAGCAGCCTTCCCCCCCCCCCACCGTCCAGTGGTGACTGACACAACACAGACTGTCATTTTTGCATTTTGGACAAATCTTAGCTGGTACCAGATCTCAGCAAGCCAGCCTGTGGACAGAAACCAGAACCAGAGGCTTTTCCCTGTAGTTCTGCCTGTAGCTTTGGGGTGGTGGCAGTGCACATTGAAGCTCTTGGGGGGCCCCAGCCCGTCAGCACCCCCTCAGAAGCTGGGATTAAAGGCAGCCACAGGGGCGCAGTCGGGACATGGGTACCCTGGGTGGGGTGGCAGTCCCTGTCACCTAATGGACTGAGCAGCACTGACGGAACTATGGCTGCATTGTTACCTGTACTGTTGGTCTCTGTGTGGGCTGAAGTCTACGGCTCAATTAGCAGCATCAAAGAGCATAGATCTGCATGCCTTCAAACCTAGAGCTGCTATATCCTTACCCAGCCAAGGACAGGCAGTACAAACACTCAGTACTTTGCAGGGCACACCGGGGCACCAGAGACCACAGCGTAGAAAGAGAGGCAGGGCTCTGCGTGTCTGTCTCGACTTGGTGGGGGCTTGGCATGCAGCCCCCCATCCAGCAGCATACAGCTGCCCCTCCGAACCACATAGGAAGACGTGTGCCTGCATTGCACAGTGACGAAGGCCGTGGCCATCATCTCCCCCCGCGGCCATCATCTCCCCCCGCAGCCATCATCTCCCCCCGCGGCCATCATCTCCCCCCGCGGCCATTGTCTCCCCCCGCGGACACTGAGTCCCATTTTTGTGTTACTGCATCGAACACCAACAGCAGAGCATTTCATCGTCTCGGTGCATAACTCCAGTCGGAGTAATGAGACTCCTCTAATCCGATTTATCTCCCGGACATTTCGCCATTTCGAATTGCACGGAGACATCAAAAAAATCTGGCATTAAGCGCTTAATTAATCTGGCAATTAACACATTTTGACAGCAAGAAATTGCGGTTGAATAAATGAACCTAATGAGAGGTTCTTACTAGCTGCGAGACAAAATCAAAAGTAAAATAATCCACAACACACAGATGCTTATATTTAATGTTGGCAGTATTTTATTGCGTAAATTGCGGTTCCTCTAAAATCTACATTAAAAGCAGAAATCAGCAGAAACAGTGACCACAGTTATCAGTAAAAGGTCAGTATATGGGCTTGATGCTTTTATGACTCCTGTAATTTGTCCTCACGACACTCCAGGGCTGTAAATGTAATACATCTGTAAATACAGACATTCTCAGCTGCCATTTCTTTGATGAACCCCCGGCTTTGTTGCCCCCCTCCCATAATAGCACGTCTGCTCCCTCCGTTGTCCTTCACCTCGACCTTCATGCTGACCCCCACGTCTCCCCAGTCTCCCTCACACCCCACACCCCCACGCTCAAACCACACTTCCAGCCAAACGTGTCCCTTGTTTAGGAGTCGCTGAAGCTGCGTGTTCCGCTAGCGAGCCACCATCTTCTAACGCTGCTTTCTAGCTATTTTATTTAGCCTTTCAGAATCAATGAGCCCCCAGAAACAACAAACCCCCTCCCTGCTTGTGACAGTGGCTACAGGTAACCTAGACCTTCCGGGTAGCGGCGTTCCATGTTCAGCTTGGTAAGATATCGGAGAAAGTCTTACGTATCGCCGTTCACATCCCTGCATCGCTCTACTCTGCCCGCGTTGGGATTTTGCCCTCGCTGTAGCTTTCGGACAGCGCGAGAGGGAGGACCGTCGCATTCACGAACGCCTAAGACGACGCTGGCTGCATCTCGCGGACATCCGCATCACGACGCCGCAGCCCTGCACCATTTTTGACGCAGGGACAAAAAAAACCAAATGCATGGCGGGCGTGGGTGTGTGGTGAGACTCTGCGCTTCCCCGCTTCTCCGGAGAGATGATGTAGGGATTGGTAGGGATATATATGGGCAATAAAAATGTGTCATAATAGTTGATTAAAGTCCAGGTTAAGAGAGAACGGCAAATAAAAAAGTCTGAGTTATGGCGGCTTTTTAAGGCTTGTTATTGTTAGAAGCGCCTCGGCTGGGTGTGGCCCCTCCCAGGGCCCAGCGAGTCACAGAGCGATGAGGCGCCCATCAATCGCCGCCGTGCGGGGGGGGGGGGGGGCTTCGATCAGCGGCCATCTGAGACGCGCACAAACCACAAAGCTGCCATCCACGCGTCAGCTGTGTCGCCGGGTGCCGTGATTTCTGGCCTGCGTGGCCCCCGCCCCGCTGCTTACGCTCCGTCTGAAAACGAGCGGTAATTAATCGTATCAATTAAAAGCGCCTCCTTGCTTGTCGGCCGGCTTTATGCAGGTATAACTCTTTGTTACAGATGTGTCGCCACGACTCACCGCGGCGACGCCGACCCCCCCCCCCTTGGCCTGTCTGCCATCTCCCGTTGCCTCTCTGCTCACTGATGCCAACTCGGGGGTCGGGCAAAGCCAGGAGCCGAAACACACATGCTAGTTCGAAAAGTTTCTGTTTTTTTTCGATCCCCTCACTTCTGCTTTCACTAGGAGTCTCACGACGGCAGAATCCGTGCATGCAGACGTGTTTATGCCCCTTCATGCTTTATAATGGGGACAGACCAGTAGACAAGTTTTGGTGGCTAAGGAAGAGGGATGTAATTTAAGGAGGCGGCAGAGAAGCAAGGGGAGGGAGTAGAGCGGGCAGAGGCTCTACAGACACCCCACAGAGCGTCGGCCATTGGGAGAAATGTGGGGGGGGGCACTACCAGTCAGGCTATACAGGAAAAGTACCTGGTGAGGAACAGCAGAAATCTGTAATTACACCCTCTATGTCTCACATCTGGCAGTGTAAGAATATTACCAGTGTAACCAGGAGGGCCTAACTGGGACCATTAAAATAAACAGTGCCAAAACACATAATGAATTGAGCTGGAACCGGACATGAATAGTGATTCTCAGCATACAGAAATGCAACGTTTCGGGAACGTCTTGACGGCAGATTCATCACAGGCTGTTTTATGTGCACTTTAGCTTTGTGGGCTTGTTTTGTTTACGTTCCTGTTATCACTGTCATTGTCCTGCGAGTGAGGCAGCGGGGGTCACAGGACAGTAAATCCTGTGAAGGAGACAGAAACGAAACCAAAAGGTAGCAGGTGACTGGAGCTGAGGATTCTGCGCATCCTTCGTGCATGCTTGTATCCAGAAGCACTTTGAGGGAGCGAAGGACGCACTGCACAGCAAAGGACGCACTGCACAGCAAAGGACACACTGCACAGCAAAGGACGCACTCCACAGCAAAGGACGCACTGCACAGCAAAGGACGCACTCCACAGCAAAGGACGCACTGCACAGCAAAGGACGCACTCCACAGCAAAGGATGCACTGCACAGCAAAGGACGCACTGCACAGCAAAGGGGACCTTTGCAGCCCACAGGTGCGTCAGGCGGCGGCAGGCGGTACAGCAGGACAGAGAACACCCACTTCCTGTCTCTGCGGCAAACGGCTTTAAGAAAAAAAAAACGAACGGTTTTAGGTCACGTCTCTGGGCCACACACAGCGCATAGACAATGATGGACATGGGGGGCAGGTAGGACTAACCAGCGAAAACCAGCTGGCCATGGTTTCTATGGACACATGTGCTATTGTTTCTCTGTTACAGGTGGCTAAAGACAAGGAGTTGGAATCTGAAGGTTGTTGGTTCAGATCCCAGAGTGAGTCCTAGTATAGTAGTCTGGAGCACAACCAGAGTTACAACTGGAAACTGAAAATGACAATTACTGTGCTACAATTAAATGCTACAAATGTTCAAGTACACATGCCAATAATAAATATATTAGCATGTTAGCTATACTTTGTTGAACACATAAAAAAATGAATGAACACAATTTACCTCTCACCTTTTCCTAGCAGAAGAACGAAATGAGAAGTTTTTGACGTTTCCAGTTATTCCGAATAGTTCACTATGGTGCAGTCCCAGATTTGGGGCGGGGGGGGGGTGGTTTGCAGAGACTGCAAACTGCGAAATGCCATACGCAACGGATGGGGCTTTCCTGCTCGACAAAGAAAAAATGGCGAGACCGTTCTGGGGAATTACTGCAGTGACATAGTGTGTCATATAAAGTGTGTGAGTAGTCGTGTTTTCAGTTCTGTCTTTCTGTCGAAAACAGTCCGAAAAAAAAAAAAAACTTTTCCTTATTTTTCAAAAATTATGTTTATCATATAAAACTATTAACAAATTATTCAGGACATTTCTATATATGTGGGCAAACCCATTATCTCATTTCTTAATTGTTAACTGATCTACAACAACAATGCTCTGTAGAGGAAGAACATACTGAGTTTAACGCCGATCTTTTTTTGGAGGGCGGGGGGAAAACAACTGAAGCGAAGCATAAACACAGATTATATTGGAGTCCATAAGCGGAATAAACTACGCATATATGTTGTGACGATTTATTAGATATGTTGTAATCCAACAAATTTATACGTTGGTGATATGACACGTAGACCGCTTTAATCTAAGTCTCATAACCTCTGACGTCCGCAGGACGCTACCTACCTGTCTAAACGGTTTACGTCTTTTTGTGATGGAAATGCTGTCCAGTTTAGACTTTGATTTGTGTTGCTACCAGATCACGTTATCAGGTAGTCTGGAGCATATAAGTTCTGTAACAGCATCTCTTAAATCCAACACTTTAAAAGTCGACATAATCCTGTCCATTATTTATTTACAAGAGACGGCATTATTCATTAATCAGAGACAGTCCTGCAAGTCATCGCAGTAATTTACGAAGGACGTGTGTTTCTCCATAGCCTTTCGGAGATCAGAACTTTTTTGGCACGGAGATGTAAATTATATATTGGTGACGAGACTGTTCCTAAAATGCATTCCCATCCGATTTCAGAAATGAAAGCGACGGTCTGCTTTATGTCACTGTGTTTACAAAAAAGTTTTGAAGTAAAGAAAAAGTAATGTAACCAATACCAAAAGACACCCAGTAAAATAAACCACTCGCCTGGCTGAACATGCCTCGGTGTCCCGCTCTGGGCATGGTCTGCGGGTTCTGGGGGCTGTGACAGTGATCGCCGAAATCGTCAGCGCGGACCCTCGGCGCTGACTTTTGGAACAGCGCGCCCCCGTTACGCTGCACCGTCTCGATGCGTGCGGCCCGTAGCCCCGCCCACCAGAAACGGACCGCAATGATTTAGAAGTTCAGGAATCCCACGTGACGTCACCGCGGGGTGATGTAATGCTTCTCTAAATAGATCGTATTGTAATCTGCTCCCAGTCCAACGTGGTTCCTTCTCTAAGAGTGCCGCTTCTCGTCCACACTTATTTGGTAAGTTACTAAAACGGCCGTCTTGAAAGGCAACACTTTTGTGGTTCAAAAACAATGTACAGTTGTTGGTTGTCACGTTTATTATCTGGCACTGTGCAACTTCATGACAGGAGATTAAATATATTTTCGCTTTACTTTTTCTATATATATTAGCTGAATGTTCATAAACAGTAAGCTGTGTATCTATTTGCGGTGCTTGACTGGGCACTTTGGCAGCGTATAATACTGTTTGTTATTAAGTTCGCCAACAGATTGAGCGAAGTTCTGTATGCTGCTTAGATCAGCTTCACCTGAACGTCTTCTCTGTTTTTAAGAAGTTTCGATGTCTCTTGAATCTTTGTTGGAAAAAGGCGAAAAAGAAATTAAATTAATTGAGCGCTTTATTGGCATACGTGCAACTACTGTATTTGTTGAAGTTGTGCTCCTGGTTAGAAAATGACAATGACCGACTGTCATATACTTGCCTTGAACTGTCAGTTTGAAAGAGTCGCGGAAGAATGTCGCGAATTCCCCGCATTGTTTAACACACAGTAGCGCAACACATGGCGTTGTGTTTCTTGTTCGAGCGCACATATTTATGTTTGTGTGTTTATGTACCTGAGTGCGAATGCAGGTCCGAGGTGTAGCTATCGCTCCCCGAGACCCTCAAATCTACACAAGTTCATCCACCGGCCGGCTCCGTCAGCGTCGCTTTACTCCAGAAGCGGTGACCGTCACGGTTTGCGTAGCTTTTGAAGTTCGCGTTTGTAAATATCACAGTCGTGCCGTCTTTTTAGTGGAGACTTGCGGCCAGTTCAGAAAATCATGCATTTTACTGGATTTGCAAAAACTGCCGAAAAACGGATCTTGCCTTACTAACACGTCCAGGTTCCGTGGCAGCTCCTTAAATGTATCCGTGTGTTATTTTTGTTTTGTTTTTACCGCAGTTAAGAATTTGTATATGTAGGCATTACGTCATTTTGCAGATCGAAGTATTTGATTGCCTGGAGGAGATACTCAAGGTTTAAAGGTAGAACTGCCGACAAAGCAAAATCTCGCGCTTAAAAGCCCGTGGGATGAGGAAGGGGATACTGTACAAGTATCACTGATCAGTATTTTGTTTATCATTAAAATATCAATCAAATGTAGCTTTTTCATCACTGAATATGTCATAAGTTGTAACACTGCAACACTATCATAAAATTCTGCAAACAGTACCTACAAAAGTTTAACCGAGAGTAGTACAGAGTAGCCTAATGAACAGCAACTGATAGCAGCATTAACAATAACAGTAATAATACTAATCAACGCCGGTAAATTACAGTTTCAAACACTAAAGCGTATAATTACTGATTTCTGGGTGTTTAAGATTTTCAGTTGTATTAGTACCTATTAGTACTATACAGATGTGAACTTTGGAAAAATAAGAATAGTACTATTATGTTGCCAAATTAAAAGCAAAATATTGTTGTTATTAGTGTTATATATGTAACATTAAGTTTAAGTTATGTGTTACTGTTGTTGATAATAATGACTTTTCATAGCTAATAAAACAGGAATTAACTTTATTGTTTAAAGAGTTGTTCTGTCGCCCTATAACGCGGTGCTCTGTCACTTAAGACACCGCAGCGACAGGCGGACGGAGCTCGCGCGGGAATGAGTCTCGACAGGGGGCGCAGTGCGGCGCCACGGGGACGCTTCCTCTGCGAGGAGCGGATTGCGAGGGCTGCACAGTCAGAAGAAAAGGAACCACACGCCTTATCATCCTCATGTAATGAAGTATATTAAGAACTTATACTTCAATATATTACCCAGAAGTTACCCCCGGCAATGTCAATACTAAGTCCCTAAACAGGAAGCAAAAACTATTATGCTAACATATTAAATGCAAGCACAGTCCGTATACTGCGCTTAAACTAATCTACTAGCATAAAAACATTTACAATGAATCATGCGGCCAGTAGCCTATTGTTACAATTATTTCATCTTAATCCTCCAGGTTATGCATCAAATTTATTTATGTACATTTAAATTATATATAGGTATTACACTGAAGTAGTCGTGGTTATGTGTATGTATGTGTTTTTTTTTATTGAAATTTTAATTTTTCGTCGTGCTCTTACTAGGTGTGAGTAAATCGAAACTTGCATTTGGTTTTCATCAGTGAATCAAAAAGGGGGCTCGGTCCAGATTAAATGTGATGAATTTAGTTTTAAGTTTAGGCCACATAATGTCATTCTGAAGAAAAAGAATCCTGCATGTTTATCCACCATCAAAGAACAATCGCAACAATCGGCGGGTCAAACAGCCACATCGTCCATGGGTCATAATGTTGTTTTTTCCTGACGTCTTCGTTGATTGTATATAAAGAACATTAAGGAGAGTGATTGTTGAAATAAGCTGTTTGCTGTTTGAAGTCACGTGTTGGTTTGAATTGACTTGACACTCGTTTTCCAGATTAGCTCATCTGTGCGCTCTAGCTCCGTCTGCTTGTATAACGCACGAACTTTGTGTACTTTGTGTAAGAGAAGATCTATCTGTAAACCCAGGAAATGCATCCATGGTACAGGGTGACTCTTACACCTTTTACTTAAGTATGCAAATTTCAATGTCACGGATATGGCCATCCATCCATCCATCCATCCATCCATAACCACTAATCGAGTGAATCTCTTTAGAAGCACAGAGCACGCGGCTGGGATCACGTGGGGCTGAACAACAGTCCATTGCATCATGTACGCTCACTGTGACATTTACCTAGTTTTTGGATTGTAGTGTGGAAACCAAAATGCCTTAGAGGAAATCCACACAGATATAGGAATAACATGCAAACTCCACACACAGTACAGGGAATGGGATTTGAATCCCTCCAGTTTTTTAACATTGAGATTTTGGGGGGGGGGGTTAGACTATTTTGCAGCTTCTTCAAAGTACCAGCTGATGGTGACCTATGGCCCGTCACTTACAGCTGTGGATCCCTGTTTGATGACAGGCTGAACTTATACTAGATACTGGAGGCCCCTGAACACTCGCTGTGCGCATGGAAACTTTCATGCTACCATGCACAGCATTCATAATGAGCCAGTCCCTTCCAGGACTGAACAAACTACTGGTGCTGCAGAACGACTTGCGGTACTATTTTGTGCCTGGCATCTTCTCCCTGTCATGCTGCTGGGTTTTATGTGGGTGTCTGGAAAGCTCTTCTGCATCTGGTCACACCATAACCTCTCAGTTCTGGTTCTCCATCGCTGGAGTGACTCGGGCCTTTCCCGACATCAGGATTCACTTAGCGCAAAATGTAAACCTATTTCCTCCACTGAACCAAAACAAAGGAGTGCATCATGGGACCAACATGTGGCGAGAAGGAAGAAAAGGAAAAGACCAGGGTCTACGGGGCGTGTAGAGCCAGCGGGCTTTGCAGCCCAGACTCACCTGAGACCCTGTACTGCCAGGTTCACTGGAAGAATTCTGGAATTGCTGAGTTCAAAGCAGTTACGAGCTGGATCTGAAATTAAGGGCAATATTGTAAATAAATAATGGCCAGCCCCATTGTCACACTGTCCTCAGCATCTCAGGGTAGCCTTCTACCTTCTACAGGTCGTCTCCACCAAAATCAAATAGGGGATGAGAAACAATCACTCCCATGAACAGATAAATAACAAACTGCAAGCCAGATTCTGATCTATAAGTATCGTATTTCAGGTGGTCTCTCATCTCTCCTACACTGTTCCCTGTGACTTTTACCAAGTTGTGCTGATGTCCAGTCCTGTTGCGCATGGAGATTGTCTTCATTGTTCGAGGCCGTGGCATGTGACTACAAGCGAGACATCTCTGACGGGATCGCCCATGACATTTTTTTTTATTTAAGATAAATAAACATTTTACTCTCTTGCTCTTTGATGCACAGCCCATAACTTTGGTCTTTGTCAAAAGTCCCCCCTGTCAGATGTAATAACTGGGTCCACACGTCTGGCGGGGGCCCTGCTGTTTAACTTCAGAAGCTGATAGGTAATTGATTTCTTTGCAAACCTTTTTTCCTCAGATGCACGGGTGTCTACAGTACAATCAGTGGCACAACTATATACCTGCAGTCCAAATAACACCTGTGTGACACTGATTCTCCAATATGGCTGCTGGATTTTATGTTAATATTCATAATGCAAACAGTATGCATACTGCATGTTACCTGTTCAGGTTTATATTGTTATTACAGTATTGCTTTTAGAAGTTAATTATGGTTTGGGGTCTGTTTGTTTATCTATCTATCTATCTATCTATCTATCTATTGTTTCGTTACTTCAGATGTTAAAATGTTAAAATTTAGACTAAATGTGTTGGTGGTGTTATTGATTCGGGCTGATTCGCTTTCTGGCGTGATTGGATCCATGGCAGCGTTACAGACATATGCGAGAATTTTATCTATAAATAAACAGGCTACCTACGCATTCAACGTTACTTACTCCTTAACACCAATCGCGGATTTATTAACATTTTAAAATCATGAACGTCAAAGTAGTTATTTTGTGTGTAGGTTAAATATAAAAAGCATCTATAGGCATGAGCTGTCGAAAACCCCATGAGTTATGAGGAAGACGAGAGGGAAAAAAAGCCCTTTTTAATTATACCAGTGTGTAATACAGTACCGCGGTGTTTAAGTCTGACCGCTGACAGCTCGGTGACTGGCGGCTCTCCGCCCGAAACTGAGACATCAAGGCGCACGCCGGGTCTGGAGAGATTGCTTACATGCATCGCTCAAGCTTCAAGTTCATTTCCGAACTACGTTCAATTATAAACCCAGAGGCAAGACACTATACCACCATCTTTAGATGGCGCATGGTGGGCGTTTTTAAAACTTTGTTTCAGTGACCAAAGGCAGTCTGCTCTCCCCTTTCCGTGCGCAGCTTTATGAAGACGCAGCGATGAACGCCGAACAGGACAGACCGTACGTCTGCAACGCCCCGGGATGCACCCAGGTGAGCAACGCAGCTGAAATTAAACTAAAAACCACGTATATAATCCAACGGGAATTTGAGACGTTTTCTTACGTTTGGGCCTTTGTCAGTTTACTGACGATATATCCGTTGCCGATAGTCTTGACCTACAGTGATGATAATTCAAAGGGAAAAAGTCTCCCAAAGGCGCTTTGCATTTCCCATTTATTTGAACACAGTGATGATAATTATTATGCTATTTGTTGAGTTAGCTGGCCTAAAGTATGTAATACAACTGGAAAAATACCATAAATCTTAAAAACTCGAGTATTCACAAATTTAATCCGTAATTAAGTCCGAATAATGCATTAGTGCATTTGGTTTATTGAATAGAAAACGAAATAAGAAGTCGAATTTAATACTTTTTATGAAATTGTTTATCTAGACTACTCTTAACAGACGATATCTAAACGGAACCCAGCACTTGTTTATATGCGTTCGTGTTTACTTGCAATGATAACCTGTTGATGTTTTTTTGCATTTCTGTTTTCGGACTGCAGAACACTAACGTCAACCTGTTAGATAATTCCTCATATAGGTCAAATGATTCATAATATACGACGAAATTTCACAGGAAAATCTACTATTAACTTGCTTTCCCGTGAAGATTACTTCTCTTTTATTGTTCTTGTAATACTGCTTCTTCTCGCATGGTTACAAAGGATAAAATATCAGACAAAAACAAGACAGATTTTACATTAGGCCTATATATATATATATATATATATATATATATACTGCGAAATATTTTCCCCTCAAAAATGTAAAAATCAAGCACCGATGCTGCCTAAACTGGGTCTAAAAAGAAATTCAGAACAACTTCGGTAGACAATTTTTTTTTTTAATTAGAAATCCACTGTGTTTAGTTTTGACTTTTGGATGTTTTTCTGTATTTTCCTCCACCCTGATTGATAAGATTCATTTCAAATATTTAGGCTACGTTAATATCATCAAGTTAAGCATATTAAGGGCAAATAAGTTCCTTCCGTTTAAGAGCTGGACTGTATGAAGGAGAACACGTTTTTCCTGTGTAATGTAATAACCAGATGTGTGGCGATTTAAGTACCTAAAACGCACTTCAGGCAGTGTGGATCCAAATCTCTCGGCATCAGGCAGATACGAGATATTAAGATATTAATATCTTGCCTAGTATTTACAGAGGGTGCTTCTTTCTTTGGTAACCAGCGATTATTAATTCATTAAGATCTAATGGTTATGGAAGTTATATATTATTAAAATGTGTTAATGACAAGTTGCATTTCAACGACATTTCTTAAGTTCGGATGGTTTAAATCTTTTGACGGAATCGTTGCCGTTTCGTCTTTGGACACTCCGTAATGATTCTGACCCGATTCTCTCTCTTTGGACGGGTTTTGCCGATCTTGGTGACCGGCTGAGAGTCTGTATATACGGGAAGGTGATATCAGAGATTGGCTCACTGTTTGCTGTATTCTTAGTGTCTAAGCAGTTCCTAAACATGGAACATCTTATCATTTAACAATACCAAGATATAAGAGTAGTTGTAATTTCTCTTTATTTCATCGATTTTGCATGACTACAGCACATCTTAAATTTCTTCTTGTAGCTCAGTTAGTTGTACAAATTCACAACTTCTCAGAGAAAAGGTGCCGTGTTTATAATACCTAAAAAGCCATTTGCTTTGTTTATAATTGTTCCTATGTGAATGACTCTGTCCTTCCTTTTATGAATCAAGTATTTTGGCAAAGGCCAGTTAGTAAACCGCCAAGCAAGACCAAAGAAAAAGTATTTTAGTAACATTTTCCTCCAAAAGCACCTTTAAGGTACAAATTCCGGACAGTGGGCCACCTGATGAATTCTCTGAGCATGCTCAGATCGCTAACCCCATACCCTGTACCCACAGCGATTCCCCACAGAGGACCACCTGATGATTCACCGGCATAAACATGAGATGACGCTGAAATTTCCGTCTATAAAGAATGACAACATGCTTTCAGGTAAGAACGTGCATAACATTACTCGGGAGCCAAAATTATTCGTCACCGGTACCCACCCCCACCCAGCCAACTC
>JAODJU010000046.1:2586969-2602691 GCA_026776725.1 Gnathonemus echidnorhynchus
ACCTTTATCTCTGCTTATACCTCACACATACCTCACTATGACCCTTTATCTCTGCTTATACCTCACACATACCTCACTATGACCTTTATCTCTGCTTATACCTCACACATACCTCACTATGACCCTTTATCTTTGGTTATACCTCACACATACCTCACTTTTATGAAAAACCTTGAAATTGCTGAAATATTATTCATTCTGAATCTTAACAAATACCTCATTATATTTCACATATACCTCATTACAGCTCACATACCTCATATCTGATTTCATATCATATTTCACAGTATATCTGACTTATATCTCAGGCTTTTGCTTAGCAATATAACAAGCACAGCCAGTTTTATGTATTGCAGTTTTGTTACTGTCACCCATGTGAGCGTCTGTAAAAGTCTTTCATTGCTTGAGGGAAGCCAACACTTTGTGGTTCCTGTCTCAGAACGAGGTGACCATGCTGAAGACAGAGGTAACGCAGCTGAAACAGCTCCTGCTGACCCACAAAGACTGCCCGGTCACGGCCATGCAGAAGGAGTCGCAGGGGTACCTCAGTGAGTAGCACGCACTCTTCCTGGCCTTGCCTTCGCAGCCCATCATCCAGAGTGAGGATGTGTCACACTGAGCCCCAGCTAGCGCATGCAGGGGGGCAGCAGAATGGTTGTGCCCTCAGTGAAACTCCAACGGAACTCCAGTGAAACTGGAATGGAACTCACCTCCCCTCCCCGAACAAGGGAAATGGAGTCTTCCACTTAGCACCAATCAAAACACCTTTGCACCTCTGGATCTATGTACTCATACAGAATATGAGTGTTTAAACAATTAATGCTTTATTAATCAAAGTACATTTATATATTTTGAATCCTAACCCAAGTCACACATTAAAATTGCCAGGCAGTTCATTTAGTACACGACTGACAGATCTCCTTTTCCCCAGGTCCAGAAAGCAGTCCGGCAGGAAGTCCCAGCCCCGTGTGTACCCAACAGCAGGTCATCCAACACAACACCATCACCACCTCCACTGCAGTAGGGGGCGACGCTGTGCTGGGCCAGCTCAGCACCCGCACAGGCATCAACCCCATCCTTTAGAGACGGTCCCTGACTCGACCCACTGCTCTGTTCCAGGGGTTCACACGTGTCAGGATTTCTTGCATAAAAAAAAAAACTCAAGCTTGAAACTTGTTTTTTCTATGCGATCTTTTCTAGCTGTCTTTATGGTTTTTTTGTGTGTCTGTTCTCAATTTGTGATCTTTATTTTAGCTTAAACAGATATTCAGGATTTGAACCTCCTTTCCCCTACAGCCTTAGAGATATTTCTTCCTACTTCTGTCCTAAACCAAACAGACCAAAGCACTGTGGTTGGAGAATCTCCCCCCCCCCCCCCTCCCTAGGAAACCAGTGTCCCCTCTGACCAGCTGACTCTTCTGCCTTGAAATATCCCACAAAGTTGCATCTCTGTTGTTTAACGAACAGCCCCAACGTCTGGCCTAATTTTCAAATTGTCACCTACGATTTGATTGTTTTGAGACAAAAAAATACCTAAGACCTTGAATCTACTTTGATCATATCATCAGCATACTGGTGTCTCAGTGACACCAGCCTCTGACGATGGTGTCATGCAGTCTCACATGTTTGGATCAGGCCCTGGTTCCGGTGTCAGACGCCAGTCAGACACGGTGCCCACAGCGACAGCAAACTGAATTTCTGCGCTTGACACGAGCACATACACACAGACACACACACAGACACACGCACACAAAAGTGTGTAATTATATCTTTGTGGGGACTCATCATTCATTTCTATGGGGAAAACTCTAATCCCAACATGATGACCTTAACCCCTACCTAGCCCTAACCTTTACTATAAGTAAGCAACTAAAATACAAGACTTTTGGTAATCTTACTTTTTTGATTGCATTCATAGATCTTTGTGGGGGGACCTGACAAATGGTCCCCACAATGTCAAAGAAACAGGTTTTTATTACATTGTGGGGATATTTGGTCCCCACAATTTAATATAAACTGAGTCCACACACACAGGCACGGTTATGAATGTTCAGGCACCCATTGGCGGCGTTCTTGCATCACACCCGGACCGCCTGGCGATAACCTAAGAGGGGGGTAATCTTACGCGGCTCTTAATGCACTTTGTCCTCTGCGGGACCCGGGGGTGGACGAATTACAGCCTTTTTTGCACACTGTGGGGTTTACCGGTGTTATTGTCAACTGGAACGGTGTTGTTTTCATGTTTGGGGGGGGGGGGGGGGGGGGTGGTGGGGACACTTAAAGAGACAAGGAAGAGAAGGGCTGACCGTGAAATCATCTCGTTAAAACTCAAAGCGGATCCGTCAGTTCAGTGCCATTGTTTCATTACACGCAGACGAATATTTCCTCTCCAAATGCTTCCTCCCACGCTCACTCTGGTCCTCTGCACCCATACCCCGTCTGTGACCCAGGTCGCCTACATCTCCTGTCAGTTCCGACCCCCCCACCGCCAGCGAATCAGACAGCAGACACGTGCCACATCTAACCCCAGCTCTCTCGAAATCTATGGCTCCAGCTTTGACTTAACCCTGCGTAACAGCGCGTGCTTCCGGGGTGTTCTATGCAGGGAGTACAGTGTGTGGTTTGTGTTTTGTCCGGGTGGAGGGACGTGAAAACAATTCCCTATGCGACGACAGTGTGTAAACATGTATCATAATGAAACCATACATACTGTATAGAATTTAATAATTTTTGTAATCTTGTACTTGTAATACTTGTAAGCATAACCACCTTTCTCTCTGAAAGGAGTCAGTGGTACATATTTGTGCATAACAATTTAATAGCACTTAATACTTTCAAGATTCATGTCTCCTATATCAGAACATTTATTGTTAATTTTATTATGCATAATAGATAAAATTCATACAGGTTTGTATAACTTTGTATATTTCTATGAGTTTATTAATGCCTCAGACTTGCCCTTTGTTTTGTGTTTTTATGCATTTGTACAAATGTGAAATATCAGCGCAGATCCAGTATGAAAATAAAACACTCATCTCTAACCGCGTGCTTGAGTGTTTATGTGTGACAAAAAGCAGACACAAAAGCTTCGGAATTACTTGAAGATGTGCCTAGAATGAGCATTTAACTTTTCTCGGAATGTTATAGTCATCGGTTAAAAATGAAAGCTTCTTCTTACTAAAGCACAGCAACAGCTCGATGAATATGCCATTTTTTCTTTACGTCTAAGATTTTATAAACAAATACAGGGCTGGTTAATCTTATAACCGACATAGGCGGCCGCCTATGGCGCCAGCTTCTGAAGGGCCACGTACTTGCCAGCCAATTTCATTTCGCCTCGGACCGGGGGAGGCCCGTAGTAATGCTTGGCCGGCCACCAGATCGGCTAGGACTGGTACTGAACAAATGCGTGAAACCCATATATGATATAATGTAGTTTTTAAATAAAAAAAAAAAATCAACAAAACGATTGTGAAATCTAGCCAAGATCTACTGTAGTTTTACAATTTATTTGTGAATAAAAAGATTTAAGCAGAAATAAACATTTCTGAAGTTCAGCAGATGTTGCCACATGTATGCTTCCGGGATTCTTTATAAAGGACACTGCCTCCCTCTAGTGTAGACTTGAGGAGTTGCAGCCACATAATCAATATTATATGGGATAGGATTCAAGCCAAGAGCGTGTCTTTATCCAAACCTATTTAGCAATAGCGATGAGTGCTGTGTACTTACCCATCTCGTTCTATTATTAAGAAGAATACGTGTCAAAATATACTGCAAGCTTCCTTTGACATGTGTTAGCGTCAGGGACTATTCTGTCGGCACACACAGCTATTACTGGGGAGACCATCTAATCCATGTCAGCGAGGACATTTTGAGCTATTTCAAGCTTTACAAACTACTTTAAAACTGAATGGTTCCTGTGTTTGACTAAATAGTTTTTCTTGTGCTTTGACTGGTTTGTTTCCTTGATTGAAAGACTCATCCAGCTGTTTCGCATTAACATTAGTGACGCGCGCATGATTGAAGGAGACCGACCAATCAGAACACAGCAAAATCTCAGTGCTTAAGTGAAATTCAGGTCCTTTTAATTGCCCTAGCTCAAAGTATCCTCCTTGACATGGATTATCTGATCACCCTAGACATAATAAAAGTTAAAATAGTGGTTCCTGTTACACGTTCAACTACTGCTTTGCAGTTTACAAACCGCTCTGTAACCCAAGTTTGTTCATCTACAGAAAATTGGTAGTGAACAGGAAACTACAGTGAAAGTCAGCAACGTACCGATTACTTTTTTGCAGGGCTGGGAAGTTCAGGTCCAGAAAGTAAAAATCCTGACCAAGATTTTGCTTCAACCAACCAGTTGAGCATAAAGAGTCACAGTCACAGAGTACGAAACTGGTTGGTTGAAACAAAACTTTGGTCTGGATTTTTACTTTCTGGACATGAACTATCCACCTCTGCTTTTTTGAAAATTTGAAGCACACAAAAATTTGTTTTTGAACACTTAATTGTACTCATTTTGAGTCAGGGAGAAATTTATTTACGGCTCTCAGGCAATAACAATGATGCATCTTATATTGTTATTAACTGCCTTCCCCAGAGTTGTGTAAAATTACTGCATTTTTATAGAGCACATTATCAGTTAATGCCAAGGAACCTGCTATTATTAAGCTTATAAACAGCTTACTGAAGTGTCAAGATTGGACTTAAAAACAAAGACTACAGCTGACACATTACTTATCACTCCAGGGTACAAAATAAAAGCTTATTAACTGCATAGTAAGTGTGTAAATGAGCTTGACAAGGGTTAAAACGGGTTTTTAAATCAGGTCATTTCTGCTTTTTTGTAACATTTCACATACATTCAGGCTTAGAACCGTCACCATATTGGATGTGGTGGAAATGACGACCAAGAGACCATTTTGTTTGTTGGAATGTGCAGAAGAGTATACAGAGGCAGTGGAGTTGTTTGGAGCTGGACCTCGTAAACTCCCTCATCTAGGTTTTCCTGAGGCTCATCTAGAACATTCCATGGTGCTGAAGCTGAGAGTAGCACTGAAATTAGAACATGCCATCCGCCCTCTTCTAAGGATCTGGAGCTAAAGTAGAAACTGTAAGATAAACCTCCACCCTAACTTACCAAACAAGGGCTAAATTACAGATATACGCAGTAGACAGGCAGGCTACAGTGCACACACCCTGTCCTGTACCATGCACACACACCCTGTCATGTACCATGCACACACGCCCTATCATGTACCATGCACACACACCCTGTCATGTACCATGCACACACACCCTGTCATGTACCATGCACACACACCTTGTCATATACCATGCACACACACCCTGTCATGTACCATGCACACACACCCTGTCCTGTACCATGCACACACACCCTGTCATGTACCATGCACACACACCCTGTCCTGTACCATGCACACTCACCATAATGCAGAACACACCCCTGTGTAGACAGAAAAATATGCAGGGCTCAGTGCTATATAAACACACAGAAGCACACAAATAGATGGGCTGTCCCCATAAATGATATGAATCTGTTAGTGACTATGAATCTTGGGCAGAAGTGTATCCCAAAAGATGGTGGTAAAACGCAAGTATACACTTATAAAGCATAAGTCGTGGTCTCCTATTGAGATAAATCGCTTTTGTCACAGTAAACAATAAAAATGGAATCATCCTTACAAAAAGCAACTTCAAACGGGCATCAGAGTTGTTTCGTTTTATTGAAAAATATAAAAAGTACATATGTAGCAAATGTGATGCGAGATGTTACAAAAAAACTGTGATTTTTTTTTTAAGAAAGTTAAAGATCTATAGGTTATTGCATATTTAGAAAATACACTTTGAATTCCTGGTCACAAGAATGAACAAAAGTATAAAATAAAATAAAAAAGATACTAAAATTTAGGAAAATAAAAGCAATGTTTCTGCCAACCAGCACCCCCTACAGTTTAGAATTGCCAGCAGCTACAAAATGTAAATGCTTTGAATAAAAAAAAAATATTTAAATAAAAGTAATCCTGTTTTATGAGCACCAGAGAAATTCAGGGTGATGTACAGTTGTGATGTCACTGGACCCACGGGGTTGCGTGTGGGCGTGCTGGCAGACACAGGCACGCGCATGCAAACACAGGCAGACAACAAATTCCAGGTGCAAAGAAGCCCCAAAGGGCTGACAAACTTTTCAACGAGGAAAAGGAAACGTCTGGCTCAAATTGTGGAAGATTCGTGAAAAACACACATTCTCAGCAAAACAAAGTCATTTCACTGGGAGTGACGACAGTATTTCTTCAGTGACAGCGCATTTCTCCACAAGTCTGCAATCTCCTCAAACAGATCCACGACATAAGGAGTCGCTCTCTAGTCTTGGTCACTGGCTTTTCAAGCCAAGCATCAGTCTGTGAACCTTTGCAAGGCTTCGTCCCGCCTCGTACTGTTGTTGTCAAGGAAACGATCGCAGGGAAACTCAATAAGGTCCCCCTCGTCAACAGGACACATCCTGGGCCGGCTGCTCTGGTAGCTGGTGAAATCAGAGGCGACAGCAGGGGCCATGGCGCGAAACGGCCGGCGGGTCGAGTACATGTGACGGACGTGCACGGCGGACTTCCTGTGCTGAAGCCTCCGCCTGAGTCTGCGCCCCATCCAGGCTCCGCCCACCAGCAGCAACAGCAACGCGTTGACCCCCAGCATCGCCATGGTGACCAGCTGGAGGTCAGCACCGGACCGCACCGCCCCCAGAGTGACCACTCCTGTGCAGTGATCCCGGGAAGCCACCTGGCACACGGCCCCGCCCACCACACCCTCCACACACACCATGTAGGTGGTGTCCACGCTCAGCTCGTGTAGTGTCACCGAGTGCCCCCCGTCCCGCACGTACACGAAGCGCGGGAAACGTACCGCCTGTCCGAAGCGGTCGAACAGGACCCGGAAGCTCACTGCCGACGCCGGTGCGCTCCGGTGCTCCCGGACAGACCAGGTAATGGTGGCAGAGTTCGAGGAGACCTGGCTCACAGTCACGTTCACAATAAAGTGCCGGTTGAACTGGCATGGATCGGTCACTAGGGGGAAACCCAGCCTCTCCTGCTGGAGCCGGTCAAACTTCTCAGCTTCTCCTAGAAGAGGCACGGTGGCAACTGGAAGCTCGATGCTGTGCCGTTTAGGCACAGTTAACGGTGACTTGGTTGCCAAAGGGCTTGGTTTGGGGGAGGTCCCAGCAGATGAGGACACAACCCTCCCTGTGTCTGTCTTCCCTGCAGCGCTTGTAGGTGATCCTGACCTTGGAACGACGCTCTTCCGTTTGTTTTTCTCTGCGTGAGGCTTCTTTGTTTGGCCCACCCCTCCTTGGTCCGCCTGAATATTCAGCTCCTTCCGTGGGAATGCGCTCTCCAGAACCCCACCAGCAAGGCTCTCCACTGGGCTGTCGGACCCACAGGGCTGCGAGTTGTTCCCCTGAGACAGAAGCTGTGTGCTGTTCAGGTAGTCGAGATACCTTCCCTTAAGAGCGTCGGGGTACTGACACTGAACAAACACGGTGAGGAGTCTCCCCTGAGAATGTGCCGTGTTCATCCACTGCTTAAATTCCAAGATATTACAGTCACATGTCCAGTTGTTGCCGTTTAAATATAAATTATAGAGAACGCCATTGAGTGCAAAAATACCCCCGGATAGGCTTGTCAGCTGATTCTTTTCCAACTTCAAAATCTTTAGATGCTGTAGCTGCGTAAAAGCTGAAGGCTCGACGCTGTAAATTCGGTTGCGGCTGAAGTCTAGCTCCTCTACCATCTCCAGGGGGTCGAGGACACCAGACCGGATGTGGACCAGCTCGTTCCCGTCCATCAGCAGTTCTCTGACGTTTGACAGTCCCTTGAGAGCCCCCAGCTCGACCTGAGAAATCTTGTTGTTGCTCAAAGAGAGCTTTAACAGCTTTTTGAGATTTTGAAAGACGTGGTTGCCGATATGTTGGATTTCATTCTCCGAGACCAGCAATGTTGTCAGAGACGGGAGTGAGGCAAATGTTAAAATATTTCGGATGCTTCTTTGCTTATTGCCGGACAGGTTCAGAAAGCGGAGGTTGGTAAGGTTTATAAAGGCGTTCCTGTGGATGTACCGCAGTTTATTAGATTCTAAATGGAGGTACATCAGATTAGGCAAACTTTTGAAAACTGCGTCTGGTAATTTCTCTATAGAGTTTCCATCCAACCTAAGCTTTATAATGCTTCCCAGATTTCCAAAGCAGTCCGGTTTTATCTCTTTTATGTCATTGCTGTTGCAATATAAAATCTTTAGTTTATTCAAAGACTGCAAAGTACCCGGGGAGATAACAGATATCAAGTTATTGCCCAGATACAGCTCTTGTAGTTTGGACAGTTTCTCAAATGCCTTCGGATGAATTTTCCGGATCTGATTGTACTGCAGGTCCAGCCGAATCATACCGTCCAAGCGTGTGAAGTCGGAAGCGGTGATGTTCTGTATGAAATTACCTGCGAGACTGAAAACGAGGATGTCCGCTTGCTTGGGAAGCTGGGCTCTGGGGACCGCGCGCAGCCCCCGGTTGGCGCACAGGAGGTGCTGCGCGTGCTGACAGTCGCAGCGGTCCGGGCATGTGGGCGCCACCGACAGGACACCGGGCAAAAGCAGAAAGCAGAGAGCCAGGAAGCTTGCCATTCCCAAAACAAGGAAAAGCCGATGTTGTCGGCATTCCTTTGTATTTGGTTCGGTTGCCTTATCGTCGTTCTCTTCTACCTTCCAACACTCTGATTGCAAAAACGCACATTTCCACCAGCTGCCACGAAACAATGAAGCAAGCGTGCATCAAAAATCAAACGTGTCCTAAGCCATTAAGTCGTTCTTCAGTTTTAAACCAGCAATAACAAAAGCAGTTGACAAAGCAACACAGGGAAGCAATTCCGTTTGAGGAACTGTACACCTCCCCAAATCCACATCCCCCAAGTGGTCATCTGCTGCAAATTACAGACCTCGACAATACTCCCGAGCAGAGCACCTCCTCCGCTCCCGTCCCGTCCCGGCTCCGTCCAGATGCCGATAGGCGGATAAAGGTCGGGAATAAATCAAATAAACGCGCTCACGCTACATTGTCGCCGTTGCGTCTGCTACCGCATGTCTTCACAACATCTGGCTGTAAAAGCGCGGGACGAGGAAACAAAAAAAAACAGATGGAAAGTCTTTCTTCCCACGTTGTTCCCTCCCGGGAGTTGGGAGGGGGGTCGACAGTGCCGCTATTATTTAGACATCCTTAAATAGGCCTGTGTTAGGAGGATTACAGTTAAAACGCAGATCACTGAGTGACCTACAAAATCTTCTGTTCTGCCCGACATGCTAGTCTACAGATATACATGTCATTCATTTTACTTGGTGACCGCTTTACACTCTGTGGCGCATAATTTTAAGCGAGAGACGAAGCGGAACTGCTGTGCAGCTTGGCAGTGTGGCTGAGCGAAGTCAGCTAATTACCAATTTATGTGCCCTAGTTCGGCTTCCAGAGTCGTCCAGATGTTTTACGGTCGTTGTAATTACAATGGTGCGGAATAGTCTGTGTAAAAAAGGTTCGGTCTTTGAAAAACAAAAGGTTATATCTGCAAATAGTCATCAGACAAATGCATCTTCGTCGAAGCGTCTTGAAGTTTATACGTTTCATTACTCAGAAACTGCAGGTGAATGCAAATATTACAGCCTTGTTTCAGTGTTGATTCAGTAGCCTGCGAGATATTTCGCTGAGATTTAACTCGGAATGTGGACTACACAGTAGACTCAGATAACTACTGAAATTCACGATAATCTTCAAAGCCACACTTTGCAATAAATCTAGCACTAATCCGTTCACCGTCACTGGTTAAAATGCAGGACTGATAAGTCTGCTATATATATATATATGAAACGTTTTGCTATGTTGATGTTGGACAGCTCTGTGAAGGCTCTTTAAACACCATTTGGTAACTGAATCTGGTAAAACTCCTTTACGAGGAACCACTGACACACAATGCGCGTAGCCAATAACAGGCTCATGCATTTTGACACATTGTCGTCTGTTGCAGGTACGGACACTCCTGTTTTTTTATATACGAGGATCTAAACGCGGCAGTTAAACTTTCAAAAGATGTTGAAAACACCCCAGCATCGTTAAATATGGGTTTTGTTGGTTTTAGCGCAGTATAATTAGAATTTATATTTTGTTCCTGAAGACCAATGACCATGAACCACAACAAGGAACAATTCTGACCATAACAGGAAGTCATACTGGACACATATGTTGATCTTTGTTTAGCTGTGGTTGACGACCGGGTGGTAGTGGATCTTATTCTGTCCTCGGAAACTTTCCAGAAAGTTTTACATACAGGCTCGGTTTGTTTGCTTATAAGTTAAATTTGCCTTGTACATTTTGTCCCGCAATTCATTCGAGGTAAACCACAGTGAGCGCTACTGTCTTCTGCTGCGGACAACAATTCGCCCACAAACACAAGGCGAGATCAGTAGGCAACATTCGGGGGTGTAATAGCTAATTTATATTTGTCCATTTAACAGACAACTAGGCATGCATCCTTGAAATCAGCAACAATCTGTTTGACATCCTTCCAACAGATTTGTCCGTTTCAATGGAGCCATCTTTTTCGGCATCTTCTGGTGGAATCTGCTTCGTGTTTGGATTCTCGGCACTTTCTCTTCAGTGATGAATTGCGCGCTGTAATGCAAACCACTGGAAAATACTCTGCTGCACGGAGGTCGTTTCCTGTCTAGCCCTCAGATGACTTTGTTGTTGCCTCTAAAATTCACAAAAAATAGAGAGCGTCATGTTCGTGCTCAGATGCCTTCAGATGTAGTTCAGGTTCCGGGCTGCAGAGGGACTGACGCTCTCTCGTGAGTAACCTTGTTTGAGTGGGAAAACAGTCTTACATCTACAGATGTTTGGAAGACTGGAGGAAGCCTGTAGAGAGAACAGAACTGGAAATTGAGCAAGTATTCGAGACAGAAACGCGATAGTTAGCTGGTTCTGTGGGAAAGAAAGTTAAGTGCAACTGACTCCAAAAGGCGATGGTGATTACACGGAGGATAACCTCGAGAAAAGGGAGAGGGAGACAATAAGTGCTTGGTAAAAACATAGTGTTGTCCATACTTTAGTTTTCCTTAAATGCCCAGAGGAGTCACTACACCATTTGATCAGTGTCATCCATTTGCAGAGCCGCGCCATCATAAGTCATCGCAGTTCTCAGACCAGTGTCAACGACGCGGGATACACGGCGTTTGATTTTATAATAATGAAGTATGATGATAATGAAGTTCACTGACCGCATAGCTAGCGCCAGTTATTTAAACACTATTTTAAAAAATAGGACAAAGCAGAAACAAACCGCCTATTACTCTTGAACCACCTGTAGTACATTCATGAACATGGTGTGGTTTAAATCCCTTTGTATATTTATTTACAGTTTTCAAGATGGGGCGACAAAGCGATCGCGTCACCAGTTGAACAAAGAAGAAATTCACAATTCTCTAACCAGGGCAGCTGGTAATACTGTAATATCCAGGCATAATTGTATGTTTAAGGCTCGTAAATTAAAGTTAACAGTCCGTCCATTATTTTTGCTTATTCCAGTATAACGATTTCCCATCATGCACCACACCGCACAGAGTAGCGGCACGACCAGTTTCCCAGAGATAACTGCCAGTACTTCTCGCAGAACCAACAAAGATACACGTCCTCAGGCATTTTTTTTTAAAAATTTGACCAATAGAAAACAGCAACTGACATGGGGATTATCATTTCAGCAACAACAAACAACAAATCAATTGTTGTAACTGAGACAAAGAGCTTGATGTGGAGTGCCCTTTAAAAAAGCCCTTTGAAAAATCAAACAGGTTTGCTGGTATCTTTTAGTGACTGGCTACCACTGGTGGAGGGACCTGTCATTCACCTCATCGGCTGTAACGCAGAGCACCAATTGGTTCATGGTATGAAGAGAAGGCGGAGCTGGCCTCAAAGAAGGCCTCTCAATGAAGGTGTAGTAAGGCCCTCAATCAGACCAGAGCCAAACTGAATCTGGCTGGGAGGGGACCCGGGGGGGGGCATACAACAAAAAGTGAGAGTGGGCAGCTCAGGTCCTGTATCTAATCAACCTTCCAGTCAACTGTCCTCAGCTCCAGAGGAGAACCCTGAGTAAGGTTTCCACCAATGAGCACCAGCGTCACACCACAAAAAGGCAGGACATACCACAACTACACTGTAAGTATATATAACCAAACATACAGCGTTTCAGGGCAATCTTCTGTAAGTCCTCTTTCAGTGAAGTGTCATGGTCCATGTATAGAAATATTTATATAACAATCGCCTGGAGCCTTCAAATATGGCCAAAGATTTCGTCAATCAAATCGAGAATCTCAGGTTACCGGGTCCGAGGTAAGAAGCAGTAAATTTAGCGGGATGTTTTAACCACAAGTTGCGGGGACCTTAAGTGTGGGCGATGTCCCTCGCATCTGGAGTAAAGAAGTAAATGGCTGATTTTTTCGATGGGGAGGAAATCTTTATTCCGGCAGGTCCTAAGACATCTGTGCGAGTGGTTATCTAGCAGGAGTCTGGCCTTGTGTTGCTCTACACGTGACAGCTGGGCACTTTCTCCATAAGCACAACTCAGATTAGCTTTTTGCACAAAGACAAACACAATATTTACACTCCCCTCTTGACCATGAAAACGTCATGGGGCGGCCCGTTGGCTCGGTCGGTATCACTGTAAGTTAATACCTCTTGGGTTGGGGGTTCAAATCCCGCTTCATCTTTGACATCAAAAGAAGGCATAAACGCCCTACACAAACAGAGTGGGGATGGGACTCAATCCCAAAACCCTCTAGTTGGAGTGAGTAGAGATCTGAGCAGGTTCCAGGAAAACACATTTCAGATACAATAGTTGAAGTTAGACAATCATTGCATTTCATAGTCGCTTGTACATGCTTAAGTATGTTTCTTTGTCTTGGAGTTCTTTGGGGAAGTGACTGACAGCGAATCTCCTTTAGAGGACATTGAAACGGCAGAGAGAGAAAGCGAGAGGGATGGATGGTTTTAGGAGAGCTGCAAGACAGAGGAGTGGGCTGTGGGTGACATTTAACAGATCCTTCTACACCAGGACCTGCAGAAGCCAGGAGTCCACTACCAGGCAGTGATCTCCCCGTGCACTAACCCAGCTCTGTGCAGACCTATTGGCAAGCAATGTGCTACTTGTCTATGTACAAGAGCTGTTAATGGACTAATAACACGAAAAACACATCACTGCGCCTGTTTTATTTCCATTTATCCATCTTTCGTTCCAGCCACCCTTTCTGTTTTTTAAAGTGTCACGGGAAGCAGACCGAGTCAATCCCGACGGCTGCTGAGCGAGGCCGGCAGCGAGATCGCTTTCCCGTCAGTCTGGCAGAGAAAGCACGAGACTAAGAGTGAAAGGCGTCCCATCAGCCAGCCGGTTTCCGGAGTCTACCTCATCATTGAAATCATACAGAAATTACATCATCGATAAGGAACTCCAAGGCTCCACCCCTAGCATGTTATGTGACCAATCGAGTCGAAACAGATCATCCAAAGCAGGAACAATGTAACAGCCCTGACGCCATAAAGTCAACGGGATTACACTGTGGCTGATGTTAGACGTCAGTGTTAGTTTTCATCATGGTGGAAACATAGAGCAGATCCTTTCCTGTACAAGATTTAAAAAGCAGAAAGCAGGCCCCATCTGCTCTCCCCCATACATATTTTCTTCAGCCAAGCTTTCAAATTTCCAAAACAACAACAGAAGCTGATTAAGCACGACCTGGTAAGTGAGACTAGCTGGCACCAGGTAACCAGGGCGCCAGAGAGGGCCAGCTGTGAGTATTCAGTCAGTCCTGTATGTTCAGGGTCACAGGTCTTCAAATACCCAGAATGCACAGGGCAGCTGTGCTTTCCAGCAAAATCAAGAGCCAATGACGTACAATCATAAACATGAAAATCTCCCGTAGCAACAAAGAGAAGAAATACCCTTGGTAACAGGCCCCTCTCTCCTCTCTCCCTGACTATATAGGGCGACTGTTTACCGGTATCTAAACAGGAACCATACTGTCTGTGGGAGAGATTTCCAGCTTCATCTGCTGCAGGGCTGCATCTGCACTTTTAAGAAAGTGATAGGAGCTAAAGGAAGATGGCATTCCAGGGTCCTCTCCCTCTCTTTTTTTATCTCTCTCTCTCTCTCTCCCCCTGTAGCCCATCACTGTTGACCCACTTAATCACAAAGGGTCCATTCAGGCCTCAGGACAGAGCTGTCCATCATACATTGGGAGGAGGCTTATGGGGGGAGGAGGTTTATATTTTCATGTATGTACAACATTTCTGCACCTCCCCCGCCATCGATACCCCCCACCCATTCGCACACGCTGAAGTGGAGCTTCCTTTTCATAGTCCTTTCCATAGGACCCCCATGAAATCGGTCCGTGACCACGCCACACGCGTGGAGCGACCCGGGGATGCGGGGGGGGGGGGGGGGGGGGGGGGGGGTGCTTGCCAGGTGTGGAAGCTCTCGGGCTGCCCTCACCAGGACCGAGACACCCCTCTGACCGCCACAACAAAGCCGTCCGTTCCATGAACATCTGGGTCAGTCCAGATAAGTAATCAGAGCAGCTGCAGAACCGGGTGCTGAAATCCTGGGGCTGGACTTCCTGAATCTGCCAACTGGACACTGCAATAAACCCCACCCCACCCCCCCACCTATGAGGGCCAAATGAGACCAGGAGTGATGAAGGTTGTACCAGAGAATGAAGAGAGGCTATGAACCACACAAAGACAGAGACTGATACAAAGGAGGACTGGTTCTGGAAAAAAAAAGGTTCTGCTCCAGAGAAAGATAAACTGAGAGATGGAGAGAGAGAGAGAGAGTCAGAGAGAAAGGGCCGGAAGCCCCCCAACTAGAAACACATGTTGAGCATCATCTGAAAATGTTTTGCGATTACATTTGCAAACTTCTGCTCATGAGGCTCTGCGCCCCCTACAGGAGGAGGTCGACTCTGCATGTGACGGACATGCGCTCCACCCTGGGGAGACGCAGCTGCGGAAAAGCGCGTCGAGATTCAGTCAGAAAAGGACAAGCGAAGCAACTGAGGTGCTAGAAAGTAAACATGAAGCGTGAGGCAGGAAGTTAGCAAGCATCTGTTTGTGTGTGTGTGTGTGTGTGTGTGAGGGAGAGAGAGAGAGAGAGAGAGAGAAGCTGCAAGCATGTGTGTGACAGAGTTTATACAACCGGCAGCTGTTAGGACCATTAAGGAACATAACCCATTCCAGAGATCAGAGATCTAAACTCACAGCATTAACTCATTCTATGCCACCATGCTGCCAATTCCAGAAAAAGGTATTTATTATTTCAATACTCCGCTATACTCAATATTTATGTTTCCATGGAGATAAATCTGACCCCTGAAGGTAAAGGAATCGAGAACATGTGTAGGTGTGCACATTCCTGTTTGGATATGGATGATATTTGATGTGTCAGATACATGTATGTGTCTGTGGGCATATAGGTGTGTATGTGCGTGGGGGGGGGGGTATGTGTGTCGATGTGAGACACAATGCAGGCTGCTAGGAATGCTGGGAAACTGCAGATGATTGGGCTCCATGCTGATCTTCCAGAACCCACCCCCCCCCCCCCAGCCTCCCATTTATCCCCCCCCCA
>JAODJU010000046.1:2603043-2617321 GCA_026776725.1 Gnathonemus echidnorhynchus
GGGGGGGGGGGGGGGGAATGTCCTTTATCACAAAGTAACTTCAGATGCAACACTTTCCACTTTTGCGCAAAATTGTGGCAATTACATGCACAGTTCAAAGATGGCTCACTGCATTACTGGAAAGATATAAGGGAACGTAATGCACTGGAGCAGTTAGAGCAGGCGCTGGTTTGCAGTGAAAGCTGCCACAAGCGGCGGACGCCCGTAAAGTGGCCTCCTTTGTTCCAAATCCAGAGGTTCCTGGGAAAAGCTTCACACCCTACACAGTGCGTATCACACCTACACAGTGCGTATCACACCTACACAGTGCGCAATGATAAAATGCAGAGGACACGTACAACCCACGGGCCATACTGAAGTTGTAAGGGCATTTTAAGAGCAATACGTGTTACAAATCCGAACACAGCAAGTTGCTTCTTTATAGAATAACGAAGTAAGACGTCGTTTCTGCTAATTTATAAATCAGTTTTGTTGTAATAATTAAAAGACTTGAAGGGAGAAGACAATGTGTCAGGAAATAGCACGGCGACGGTGCGAAGGCCGACATGCACATCATGTCATTTTAGCAAAAAACACTACAGCAGTGACGCCTGGTGGCTGATTTAGGAAAACAAGGGAAATACGCCCAGATAAAACTACAGAACATAAAATTGAGGACGCGCCTAATCCGCAAGACGTGATATCCAGTCATATTAATTAATTCAGATATGAAAAGATCTCCCTAAATGTTAAAATGTAAAGATTTATGATGACAGCCACATTGGCTACAGGCCAGAATAGAGAATGACAGCACTCCACTAACCGGACCCGAATGGAACCCACCCACGTAGTTTTGGGTTTGTAACCACGCTCGGTAGCTATATCTTTGGGTCGACCTTGTGATCTCTAAACCCATTCTCACATTGTATATCTCGGGAATGATTTCGACAAACAATTTTTGCAGATTCAATTTGATGTATTTATTTCAGTTATTTAAATTACGGTTAAAAGTAGTACTTCTGGCTATATTTCATAAAGCCTACACAATAGCCAGCATTATCTGAGAATCACGTTTTAGGTGCAGAATAACGAAAAATCGCGATGCCTATAAAACAATAATAGATGTTGCGTCGCTCTTTCTCCGTTTGTCTCAGATCCTAGCAAATCCTGTCTCCGCTCCAAAGAGACATACGGCTGGCCCCAGTTGCTCACGCAAGCGCCAGGAAGCAGCGGGCAGCGCGTGCTGACTCCGTCCTGCCGGGCTTAAAGCGCAGCGCAGCCGGTTGGAGGACTCCAGCGGCGGTGCTGCAGACGCAGTCGATCCTGACAACGTGTCTCTCTCGGAAACGCCCACAAAACTGATGAACTCCTCACCTCCTTCAGGGTATCCATGCCAGTCACGTTCCTGTGTTAATGAACATGCGATCCTAATAACCAGTATGATGATGAAGCACCAGTTGTAGTGTCAGAACAATTCCACCTTAAGTTTAAAGGGAATCAAAGAAAATGGGAAAATATTATAAAGTGTTTTTTCAATACTTAGTAGGCCTACTTCAGCCAATAATGAGACTTGTACCATCGATCCGAAATGAAAACCATAAATCACTGCAATTATATCTGTCTTATGAGACGGTTTGTTGGTCATAAACAGTCTTAACGAGCTGTAGATTTCATATGCATCTTTAAAAATGAAGTCCAAATTGTTGTGACCACTAGGTGGACTCATAGTACTAGATATTTGTGTTGAAAATTTACCAACGGCAGTCAGTTCATGCGATGCGACGTAATGTGTAAGACGCGTAAGCAGAGCGCAGACTGACAGGTCGGGGCGTTCACAATACAAGGTACCGCGATGGACATTACTTGTTTATACCAATCCGTGTCAATTCGTGCTATGTTCTTGCCACCGGCCTGACTGTTATTTGGACCTACCACGTACCTATAGCGTTGACATCATGAATAAAAACCGCTATTAGACCAGTGATAAATCCATTGCTTTGGATGTGAATAAAACCGAATCGTTTAATTTGCATTGTGTTTCTGTGTTTAATTTATACAAATTATGCCTTTTGATCTTGAATATTCTGAAAAAGACTGGGAATTTAGCCCCTGTAACAAAGTATCCCCAGTTATGAATCTAGAACAGTGCAAAGGAGTTTCCTGAAACAGACGAGTAATTATGGCGCAAATTCAATGAATCAATCATGGACTCAACCGATAAGTATAAGTACTTCTATGATAACGCAGCGATGAATTCGAACGCTGTGCAAAAATGAGGATTTAATAGCTTATGACTTATCCGAGGAGGTTTACGATCTTTCGGGCATGTAAATCCATGAAATGTATTACAGTATGCAACAAGCATTTGCCCTTCTGGGTTTGCTTTGCAAATTAATAATATACTAACGTTAATCTGGAGACTGCAGCCTGCTCTGGCAGAAGGTAAGGGAATGGAGAAATCCTCTCTAGCATTCTTCCCGGCAACATTTTTATTCAAGTTTGGGCTTGACAGCGCGTTTAAACAAATAACGTGCCGTTCGCTCCATTACCATTAAACGATGAGTATTAAGAGATACAGCAAATGGGCGTATTTCGGGAGTTTCTCATGAGATGGACCTTATATTATAAATTAACTCAGACATAGGCTACGCAGCGATAGGCCAGATTTGTCTCGTGCACTGCGCCGTCTATCACCAGTCGCCGCCTGATACTGTGTCGAAAATCCAGCATGTGAACCGAAATTTGCTTGTGACAAATCGCACGTAAGTGCATGCGATGCGTGTGTCGCAAATAGTCTGGGTGCGACCGAGAGGAAGCCTGCGCGGTGGCGCTCAACCTGGAGGTGACTGCGGTGGTCTGTAAATGAACACGCTGGCTGCTGGTCAGCCCGCTGCCACTTTAAGAAGGCGGAAACGGCGCGGCCAGTACAGTGTGTGTTTATTACTAGTCTTTAAGTGGCACATGGAAAAGATACAGTAACTCCCTCTAATTCAACATGGCGAAGGCTTCGGTGGCATACATATATTTTGCATGAACTTTAAGGGATATTAGCAACATCCCACGCTTTTTTGCAAATAGCTGGAAAACTTTTATCGGCTTAAATTCCCTGTTTGAAATATACTCGTCTTTTTTCGGCAGGACTGCGCGACTGTCATTAATCGCAAATCGCGCCACCGAATGCGGGAAGAGACGCCGATTCAAACCCCTGTGCGATTTTTGAGGGATCCGAGAGGCGTACTGGAAATATTTGCTGTTTTCCTTTTTCTCTTGAAGCAAGAAACGACAGCGGGTCTCTAAGCGAGATGGACGGACCTCCGGGAGGTTGTGCCGAGCGCACCTGGATTGCGTGCGTGTAAAATCGCCGAAGACTGGTGTCCGGGATGGCAGCGTCCAGTAACTCCAGTCTGTCTGGGTCCTCCGTCTCCTCCGGTGAGAATGCTCTAAAATAAATCGTTCATCATCATCACCCGTTCACTGTAAACCTTCTACTTCGAGCTGTCATAATGCTGAGGCTTTGAACTCGTCAGACCGCGGCCAAGATAGCTTTAGATGCCAACCACAACGTTGCATATGTAACACAATTTCATTGTGTATTACTGGAAACGGATCGGGTTTTTGACAATAAAATGCGTTTATACATATGGGAAGGCATGTGATAATAAGGCTATTTTGAATCTGCAGCAAACTGTTACACCATGAAAACTACATTATTGTCCCGAAGGAGTTAATTGTCTCTGCGGGTAGCGTCCCAATGGGCCGAACTCTGCGCGCACACTGTCATTATCTGGGATTTGGTGGCGGGCTCCTTGAAGCTGTCGGTTCCTCCCGATCTCCGTACCCCCACCCCCATCAGGATTATAGGATAGCGCTATGAGCCTTTCTCCAGCACCCACTGGTAAATGCGCACCGTACTTCAGATTGACAATGTACCTACCTCCACCCACCCAGCCCATTGATATGTCAATTTAACTTAGAAGACCTGGGATCGATATGTAATTTCTCAAAGATCTGCGCGGAATGATTAAGCTGAGCACTTTTTTCTATTTCTAAGTTTTCCGTAGTCGTTAGAGGCAGCGCGGGAACTGCGTAACTGTATGCTACTTACTGTGTAGTTCTGATGCCGGAGTTTCTAACGAGCAAGTATGATTTTGTTTATATGCTTTTATTAAGTAGCCTATTTTTAATTGCCTCTCTTTAACCTGACAATTATTTGCTGAAAGGTGAACATGTGATTTCTGTGAATATTTCATTGGGTTACCTTTGGGAGAACAAGGCTGTAGTCAAACGTCGTCATAATACATAAGACTGAAAGATGAAGAATAGGCCCTATGTCTGCGAGTCCACGACCAGTTTTTTAAAGGATCCCGTTTTTTCTCTTTCTTTCTTGTTCTTGGGCTGTTGTAGATACACAAGTGAGTGCCGGGTGCCTCTCTGACAAAGCTTACATGTGTACATGTGTATTTTTGGCAAAACCTCTCGTGTAAAATTAGTGGCTCGGTTATACAGGAGAAGACAGACCCTGCCGAAACTTTTTCTCCAGGTGATTCGACAAAGTGTTACAGAAAAGTCTGAAGTGAGACGTTGATCGCTGCAGTCCCTCCGGTGTACATGGTTTGGATATTAATGCAGGATAAACCTCCGTCCCTTTAATCTATCAAATAAAAAAGACCCGTAAAATGATTAAGCGTGAATGCTTATATCCTATTTTAAATGCCCCTTAACACATTAAGTAGGTGTGGCGTTATGCAGTCGCAGTGTTCCCCGCTGCAGTAGATTGATGGTACTATATTCTACAATCGACGTCTTGGCTTAAAGTCAATCGTTGTTTATCAGAAATAAAACAGAATAGGCCTGCTTCAGTCTTTATCACAGTCAAACCACAGTAATCTAATGCAAATATTTGTTGTTAGATTCTTAATGCTTTATGTCCTTGTGTAATTTACAAATACGGAGAAAATTACTTTGTAATGCTGATTATTTATTGCCTGAAAGTGTGTATCAGTTTTTGTAATTTGCTTACATCATTCATTGTTAAATTGGCCGCTGCAGTTTACACTGTATCTGTTTTTCGGCGGCTTGCTTGATTATGCATCACGACCTCACGACGGCCTTCGGATAGACAGTGTAGCCCAGCCGCTCGATAGGTTTTTACAGCGCTGGATCAATGTTTGCCATTAGCCGGTGATATATCTCCCAGCATGTTTTATTGAAAGATTCCTGTTCAGGCTAACTTCCAAGGATATTTTAAACTTTCTTTCCGGAAAAATTCTCACTTTCTTCATGTTGCCGTTAAGCTGATGATCGACGTTTGTGTGTCCTGGTGTATTGGGACTTGTGCTGAGTGTTTAAATCATGGACGTGGGCGTTGCATTAGCGGACACGGTTGTTTCACAGGGACGTTTCTAGCTATTGAAAAGATCATGGGCTAAGTCAAGTTTACCCGGGGCTTTACCTTTTTTTTTTTTTTTTTTTTTGAAGTAAAATTGCCATCGAGGCTAAAATACTCGGTACTATAGCCTTGACTGATCGGACCTCATGACGCCTATGATCCTTTTATATATTTACCACTCCTCCCGCAGCATCGTGTGCAAATTAATATACAGGACAACGGTAGGCCTAGGAGGTGTGACAGATGGGCTGAGAACAGAAATGCACAAATGCACTTATTGATTGTAGTTTTCCCGCAGCGTTTGCACATTCAGGAAAAACGGCAATTCATAAAATACATTCAGATTAATGTCCCTCCTGTAGAGATGATGGAGTGTGTATCCTTAAAAAATCAGCCTGAGTGTTGTTATTATGCTCTCGGATGAACTGGAGCTTGTGTATTGTCCTTTAGGAAGAGTTTCTTTGGAATGTAATTTTGTAATAAAATCGTCGATGTCTCTCCGCGATAAACCCGCCTCTGCCTTTGGGATATTTTCCTCCAGGCAATGTTGGAATGAGACTTAAGTTAAAGCCGCACAGATGATGCTAAATTGAAGGCTTGGAGCAGGTGAGGGTATTAAAGCGGAAAAAATGCGGAATACTAGTTTTTATTTGTTATATTATGATATTGTGAGCAGCGCTCGAAAAGATTTATCTCCCGGATGATGTTACAAACACCTGACCCCATATTCCGATTCTGCATTTAGATAGGCCTATATATTTTTTCAAAGCGAGTATATTTTCTGCGTTCTTGAGAAGGGTGAGGTGAGTTAAGCAATGCAAATTGCTCAAAGCGAACGGCCGCGGTTTTTCATCGATGCTAATGAGTGCGATAATCTATAAACAGCGCGCTGCTGCATTCCCTCCCCAGCTCTCACACTGAACCGCAGGCAGTTAATTTTCAAGAGGGGGGCTTTTTGTTAGGTTGCTTTCTCCCCTGCTGAAGGTCGTTCTGAAATTCAGCGGGTTTTTAATTTGGTGGAATATATTTCGCTGTATAACAATTGCAGGCTCACTGGTAATAATTAAATTCAAGACTGAACAGGTGAGAATCTGAATGTCAGTGAATATTCATAAACACCTGTCATTGGGATGAACTCTTTGGATTCACCAACACGTACGCTGGGCTTTTATCGTAGAAAATTGAGACGTCTCACCCCCTGCATACGTCTGCTCCTCAGATATTTTATTTAAGGTTGTTGTTATTAGTGTCGAGCCCTCTGTGCCGTTGTCACAGGTTGGAGAAGGATTATTAGGTGCTGGACCACTGGCGTGAGCAGCGTCGGCCCACTGTACAGTGAGGTATGGTGCCATGCGGTTGTCTGGGAACTCAGCGATTGGAGGTGTAGTTATATGACTTGGGTGTTGGTCAGTAGACGCTACGTCGGGGTCCTTCAGGCTGTGACGTTCTCCCGGCAAATCTGAGGCCTGCCTCGCATTAGGATCTAAGTGCACACCAGAGTGATGGCTGTCTGAGCGTTGGTTACTCTTTTTTGAGTGTGCACTGTGGAGGGGGGGCACTGTGGCTGTGTTAAGTTTTGCATTGTTACTGTGGGCTGTTTCCTTGAGGCGAGGGCATGATCTAGCAGAGGGGGGCGGCTCAGTGGACCTGCGATTAGGGCCTCGGTTTGTGAATTCTGGATCACTGGTTGGAGGCCCTGCTTTCGCACCCTGGAGCAGAACACCAGAGCTGGATGTCTCCAGTGAAACATCTCACTGTTAAAGTCTGAAGCAGCTTCGGTGACAAGGTGCCTGACGTCTGCAATGGCTTTTCACTTTTGGGACTTGAATACCGACTCCCAGCATCAGACCAGTGCACATCCACTGGGAACCAGTGGCCGATCCCACATAGAGCCTGGCCACATGCTGTATCCGTGGAATGTTCTTAGATACTCGCTGTATTTATTGGCTTTCATGGTTCAAATTCAAAGCAGTATGTTGAACAATCGTTGCAACCCTGTATAGCACAAGTGTTTATGAATATTCACTGACATTCAGATTCTCACCTGTTCAGTCTTGAATTTAATTATTACCAGTGAGCCTGCAATTATTATACACATCCATCCATTCCTCCATCCATCCATCCATTCACAGGGCCTTGGTGAGACAGGAAAGGCAGCAATCCAAGCAGGAGACAAATGGGATTGGATGCCATTCTATCACACAACAGAGACAAAATCAGAGACTTTAGTTAGCATAATTGCATATTTTTGGACAATGGTAGGTAACCAGAGCATTCAGAGAAGTGAAAGTGAACAGGGAGAAACCTTTGCACCTTCTGAACACATAGTGGGGGACGGGCCGGGCCCTGGAGGAGTGAGTCTGTTGGACTCCCCGCTGAGCCCCTCCTGAGCAAAGCCCTACAATAGCTGTACAGAAGACTGGCAATTTCCCGGTAACCCCCCCTCCCACACACACTAAATGAAGTGGGTAGGGGAAATCAGACACCGGCCCGGAATCCCTGGGGTGGCGAAGTCTGACATTGTCCAAATAAACGGCACCAAGCGGCATTTCAGCAGGAGATAATTGAAACAGCATGTCAACAGGCATCAGATAGCTGGTATGAGCTGTAGGAGTCGTGTTCTTATAGAGGACGAGCAGATTTAAAGGGCACGGTGGCTGCAGCATGGAACAGCTCAATTTTATCAGCATCTGAGCAGAATCGTAAACCCACGTAAGCTGGGCTGGGCGCCCGATCTCTCCCCTCTGTGCAAGCCGCTCTGGGGGTGGCGTGTGGCCTATGTGATCAGTAGGTCGCTAGTTTGAATCTCATGGTCAGCATAACAGTCTCATTGCTGTCAGGCCCTCGGGCTCCGCCCCAAACCCCTTCCTGGATAAATGGCTAAGCCCAAGCTCCACTCTCACCTGCATACGTCTCAAAGGAGAGCATGATGGGATATGTGAAAATGAAAGAATTTTAATATATCTGTACTCATGCAAATAACCAATAAAGCATCATGTCATTCCCGGTAAATCGAGAGGTTTTTCCCACAGCCTCACCCCTCCCCTGAAACATTTACACTCTCCCCATGTTTCACAAGCCAAACATACACTCATCGCTGTGTGCCCCAGTGGTGGCTTGGGTCGGGGGGGGGGGGGGGGGGGCGATGACATCATCACATCACAGAGCAGCACTCAGCTTGTCTTCTGAATCATGCCTCCAGGTTCTGATGGACAGCTGGGACTCGATTGACATGCATGTATGGGGTGACGTGCTGACTCACCACTGTGTGGGTACCGTCTACGCGTTTGCGTGTTCCGTGGGCCCACGTAGCGAGGTGCTGAGCTACGTGGGCTCTCTTCTGTTCTGCGATGGACGAGGCGGGATCCAAGCACAGCGTCTCTCCACACGTTTCTGAGCCAGCCGCTGGGATCTGCTTTCTTATTTGTTTTTGAAAACCGCCTGACATGCTCTGTCGGTGTGACAGGGGTCACTGCCGCTTGGAGACGCCTCTTAAATTAACTGTGTTTACTATTTCGAGAAAGTGAAGATTTTTCTATGCGGCTGAGAAACACAAATATACATTTTCCAAGCCATAAATTGATAATCTGGGCCAAATACATGCTTTAAATGTCACGCAAAACAAATCAGTTACTGCATGCTGTCTTTCTGTTTCCTGGTTGCATCATTCCAGGGATTATTTCAGCAGGGAGGGGGGAAGCGTGCCCTTCCCTCCCTCTCCACCCAGCGCCTGTCCTCACCTCAGCTGAATATCTGTATCTCCTACCTCCCCACTCTCCCCACCCCCACCCCACGATCCACCATTTCATCAGAGAAGACTGGAGGCTGTATTCATAGTGATTTCGGCTCCATCAGACGGCATTTGGGTGGGGACTGTGTCCAACTGTGTTCCAACTTGTGCACGTAGGGACTCTTTTAGCCAGGTGCGAAAAAACACTTCTAACAGACTACATGAACTTGTTTACTATTAAGATGTTTGCTCTGAAAACAGGGAGGTCTGCCGAGTCCAAAGACAGCATCGCTTACGTTTAGGTGGTTTAGTGGCTCCTCCTCAGACCGGGGGCTCAGCGGGTAGCACTATAGCCCCACCTCCTCAGGGCTGTGGGTTCAGCTGCAGGATCTGTGGGTGTGGAGCTCAGATGTTCTCCCTGTGAATTTTCTGTGGGTTTATCCTCCAGCAGTCCAGATTCTACTCCCAAGTATTGGGTGTCCCCTGTCTAGGGTGTCCCCCGTCTCAGGTGTCTCCCGTTGTGGGTGTCCCCTGTCCAGGGCGTCCCTTGCCTTGTAAGCTGTGCTTTCTGGGATATACTGCAGGCCCACCCTGACCCTGTAATGGTTATGGGACTACGCCATGGTTTTCATTTTCTGAGCCAAGTGTTTCATGAGTATCATTGATATCCATTTTCCGTTTTGCAGGAATGGTCTTTATCTTTTGATTTCCAAGCCCCTCATCAGAATGTTTTGCGGATGTCTTGCCAGGGGTGGATAAATTTATCTGGGGGCCCGAGGGTGACATCAACATTGACACTCACGTGTTGCTGATTTGACAAACCGCTCCATTTTATCCTCGGGCAAGGGTGGGGCCCTGGTGTTCGTTGGGGCCCTAAACTATAGCCTAGGATAGCCTGTGCATTAATCCGCCTCCTGTCCTCGGAAGGTGAAACTCTATTAGATGCCTGAGTCCCTCTTATTTCTCCTCATACACTGTCTGTGCCCCTCTTATTTATCCTCATACACTGTCTGTGCCCCTCTTATTTCTCCTCATACACTGTCTGTGCCCCTCTTATTTCTCCTCATGCGCTGTCTGTGCCCCTCTTATTTCTCCTCATACGCTGTCTGTGTCCCTCTTATTTCTCCTCATGCGCTGTCTGTGCCCCTATTATTTCTCCTCATACGCTGTCTGTGCCCCTCTTATTTCTCCTCATACGCTGTCTGTGCCCCTCTTATTTCTCCTCATACGCTGTCTGTGCCCCTCTTATTTCTCCTTATCTACTGTTTGTGCTCCTCGGAAGGTGAAACTCTATTTCCATGGCGTGACGTAGACAGATCTGGGACAAGGGAATAGTGAACCGGTCAGGGATTTGCTCCATCCCAGCATAAGCTACTGCTGAGTTTTAGGATTGATTCTCACCCCCGCAGAGGGAGCGAGGGCGGATGGGGCCGTGTTGCAGTTTGCCATGTGCTCCAAACGTGGATGTCAGCCGGCTCAGTGTGCCGATGCAGCCCTGCCCTGCCCTGCCTGACTGCCTTCACCGAGTCGCATGGTTGCGCAAACCAAGCTCAGAATGCACCGTCTGTGACTAAGAGGCGGTTTTCATTCATTAGATGCCCTAACATGCAGTGTCTTGAACGTATTTTCTGCTGGCCGTATGGTCTGATGCTCCAACTGGTTTGATCCTTTTTTCCTGAGACATGGGCAGCTCGTGTAGCTCAGCATGTGTTAAAAACCAGCCCGTGTTTTGTGGATTTATGGGGATCCAGGCTGGGGAGGACTGAGCTCTTCGTTTCGCCAAACCCAAAAGCCTTTCAGTGAAAAACAAGGATGATGTCTCTCTTTAAAACATGGCCGAATCATTTTTCCCCCCACAAGCAAACTCTTTGCTGAAATCTCTAATGTACGTTGTATCATTATTTTACTCCAAAGTCTTAATTAACTGACGATCAGACTGCATCAATAAAATACTTGCAGTTGCAGAGTTTAGCAGAAACCGGCGGGGCAAAGAGTCGAATATCTGCCTGCGCATCAGAATTGCTGGTCTCTGTATTGCGAACCCCGCGTATCACGCCCGTGTATCACAAAGAAATGAACATTTATTCTGCCGGTGAGTGCCATTTACCGGGCAAGGAGAGGGTTTTTACGGAGTTAAAAATATGTTTGTGTCATGTAGTGTGTTTATGGGCGCTCGCGCTTCGTTTAGAATAAGTAAGCGGCGGATTCTGATGTTTATATTACATATAATACAACGTGTATAATATAAGAGAGAATGTGGAGGGATATATTTTATGGTGCCCAAGAGGCCACTGGAGAAGGCACTGAACGGAAATAAAAAAGCCTCTTATCCGCCGTGTAATCGCTACTCGCAGAAAAGCTCGGGCAGTCTAATTGGTCCGCGGAGCTGCAGAGTTTAATTCTTTTCTCTCCCACTGCGGTTCTGCAGCGTCGGGGTTGCGTTTTACTGAAACTAATACTGTAATTTACATTTTTTTGCATAACTGTAAGCTCTCCTTTCGGAAGAAAGAAGACGGGTGAAGGCGAGGACGTTTCGCGTTTTGCTGAAACAGCCCCGGGATCGTGTAGAAACGGGCGTAGGGAAATGCAAATTCAGGCATAATTCTTCGTTATGTTGCGTGTTTCATTGCCCCATATGTCTGTATACGTGTAGACCCAACGTGTGTGCAGTTACTTATTAGCAGCACGTGCCGCTTTAATGCTTTGTAGATACATATGGGGAGGAAACTTGACAAACGAAGCTGCGCTAGTGCTGAAGAGAAGCCAGAGTCCCGAGTCTCCACTTTGCCAAGTGTCAGATGTGTCAGTGTGAGTTCTGGCGCGCGCTCAGCGTGTGCGCCGGTGTGCGCGTGCGCTGGGAGCGGGATCCGTGCATCCCCTCACTGCCCCGGTGATAGTAGCATTACAGTCACGTTGTCTCCTTGGAGATCTTCCTTGCTGGACTATCCTCAGCTATGGGTAACCCCCTCCTTTGGCAGTGAAAAGCGGAGGCTATTAAATCCCAGTTTTACGACTGAAGTCTGCTGCTCTAAATGAAGAGTGATGCTTGGCATCACGGTGACAGATGTTTAATGCATCTGCTTCTTCTGCATCCATTATTGATTACAGGTACAGGCGGCCTCTGTACCGTCAGTCATGTGAGTGGAGAATTGTGTTAGGAAGGTGCGTTTCAGTGAGTGTGCTGCTCAATACAGCTGCTGTTGAGAACGGCTTATTAGTTTTAAACAGTCTCTTCAAGTCATACTGGCAAATTCCTTACAGGGACTCTGCACAAAGGCCCAGAACCTTGGAACGTCTTATTTCTTCTCATACACGGTCTGTGCTCCTCTTATTCATCCTCATACACTGTCTGTGTCCCTCTTATTTCTCCTCATATGCTGTCTGTGCCCCTCTTATTTCTCCTTACACACTGTGGCCCTCATATTTGATGGTCTGATCAAAATCAAAGGGATCCATCAGAGATGCTGGGGGGGTGGGGTGTGGGGGATGTGTCTGCGTGTTATGGCTCACTCCCTACAGCAGAGACATCACGGATCCTTCAGGAGATCACATCAAAGGAGCGATGGAGTGAAACGACATCACACGGAACACAATGAAAGCAAGAAAAAAAGAAAAAAAACAAAACACGGACGAGCAGCTCTCAGGGCTCCGGCGACGATGCTCCTAACGATGGAATGCTGCTCAGGGGCCCCGGGTGCGACGTAGCGGGACGACAGCGTGGCAGCCAGATGGTCTCTCTACAGGACCCACACCAGCACCACACACCCAATTCAGAGATTATGGGACGCTGTGTTTGACTTGGTGTGTCTGTTTGTGTGTGCGTGAACACATGAGAGCGGGAGAACGTTCCCGGCCCATGTCCTGCTTTCCACTACAGCTTGCCTAGGATTCCTGGTGCCAAAATTCCGATTTGCAGAGAGCCGGCGTGAAAATAAATAAACAAACAGAAAGTCCATCTCCGGCCCAGCTTGGGTCTGCGGCCATATGCTGCGGACGTGTTCGAGGACAGGCGCTGATACACAACTCACCTGGAGTAGAGCCAAGCTCACCCAGAAACTTGAAAGTCTCCCGCTGATGGGGGTCATGGGGGAGGGGGGGGTGGTGGCTTGATGCCAATCACCAGACACCACGGCGATATGGTGGCATTGAGTTTCTGCATGTGTTCGGACCCCTCGGCCTGGTGGGTTACCTCAGTGCCCACAAGCCCATGAGTCTCCGTCAATTTCTGATGAAGCTTCCCCTTCAAAGCAGAACATGTTTCCTACATCATGTTGGCGCTATCCAGGATTTCTCTGAGGGCACCATGCCTTCTCCATGCGCATAATTTGCTTCAGCTTTACAGATGGGCTTCAGAAACCACAATGATTAGGCCTTAAAATAATCTGTAATGTTTATTTGTGTGGAAATTCCCCTCATGGGCACTGAAGTTTCAGTTCTGTCACTTCACATCTGCCCTGACCTGAACTTCCACCCTGTCTAGCCATACAGGCCAGCACCCCGAACCCCATCCAGGCTCCTACCTTCACTTTTGCTCTCCATTCTATGCTGATAATGTTCCTGAACAGAGACACCCAGCTTCTGAGCTGATTACCATATGCCAGCTCTGAATCTCTGGTGTTGAATAGTAGACTGTCCTCCTGGGGGCGACAAAGAGTCTGAGGGTGCCCCCTGGTCAGCAGATGTGCCGCCTATAAGCCCCCTCGCTCCCGGGCCATCGGGAGTCTTGAGCACCCCTCCCCAGGAGTCCCGTGTCCCTCATGGCATCCCTCCCCCGGGCTGACGCAGAGACATCCAATGGCTCGTGACGAACCGAAACGACGGATTAGCACATTCTCTTTGATTCACTTCAAGTTATTTTTAGTGATGCTACACAGCATTAAAATTAGCATGAAGCGAAGCCCTGGGGAGGAGGGGATGGGAGCCAAAAACATCTGTGGTAGGTTCAGGAGGAGAGGAGGAAGACAATCCTCTGGGTGATGAAGAGCAGCCGGCCACTGCCAGGGGGGGCGGCTGACCTCAGACGTGTCCCTGAGAAGTGTGTCGATGTGCTGGTGAAAATACAGAGTAACACAGCCACCTTCTGTCTGCCCCCCCCCCCCCCCCAAAATGACACCAGAGGAGAAGACTTTCTGACAGGTGGTGGGGGTTAGGAGGGTTCTTTGAGGATGAAGAGGGGGGCG
>JAODJU010000046.1:2637957-2649652 GCA_026776725.1 Gnathonemus echidnorhynchus
CGCCAGGTACCCCCCCCCCCCCCCCCTTCACTTTCCCAGCCCAGTTCAGATCACCTGTGCAACGGACCAATCGTGAGCCAGTACAGGTATGCGATCAGCCAATGAGATCCTCGGAGGAACAATGCGGCTGGTCTGGTAAATAGCGCTGACTCTTCCCTTAGTTGCCTTTTGAAGCGGGTTTCAGAAAGATGATGGCCTTGGGCGGTCAACTTTAATTTAAATCTACTCAGTTTTGGTAGGATTAAGCTAACTTTATGAATGACATATTTTATATATTCAACGTATATGCTTTCATAGAGTATGATTTTTGTCCTTGTTACAGGTCTGAGATGGAAACTTTATTCGAAGTAAATTAGCTGAATCAATAAATCAGCGCTGAATGTTGGTGTAACATTTGTCTTCAATCTGCTGGTATATAATACTGCATTACCGTCCTTGAGACTGGTCAGACCAGGTGAGTGACTGTGGACAGGTGTGGGGAAAATAGTGTATATCGCCGTGGCGAGACCGGAAAACTGGTCTTCTTTCTACGCTTGACACCGTATTTCTTTCTGACCCTGTATGAGTCTGATAAACACACGGGTGGTGTATTTCATCCTTAGGTGAACAATACTTGGATCGTAACCTACACTTTCTGCAACATGCTGCGTATTCAGTTACTTAAAATGATTCGACCGGCGGATCGATAAAGTACGTGTCCTGCTCGCTAACGCCGTTTCTAAAACATATTGTCTCTCCGACATTATAGCTATATCTACAAGTTGAAAAGTTAGTATCCCTCCTGTTTTTTTTTTTCTAATACGTGCACGTGGGAAAATGTCCAAAGGGAATGTGAGTTTACCTATTCGATGACTCAGCTGTGTTTGTCAATGTGCAAATGCGTGTACTAATGCTGGACTTAAATTGCAAAGAAAGTTTGCGAACGCAAAATACCATAGCTAAGCCTGCGCATTTAACGGGCGTGTAAAATATTAATGCAGTGTTGCCTCTAACGTTGTAACGTGCAGTGAGTTCACCTGATGTGAAAATAATGGCGATCTCCTGTGAAACGTAACAGTGTATATGAATATTATTATTATTACCGTTTTCCGCAACATTCTCAAATCACAGCTTGACAATAAAAAAAAAACTCGCCATAAGATACAGAAGAGTAATATTGTCAGTGGGAACCTGCATTGGACATTTCGCGTTCTCATTATTTCCTTAAAATAACCTTTGTCCCTCAAGTATCTCACGCACTACATTATGTCTTATATAAGTTCTGCAGTATATTTATGTTTTTTTTTTTCAACTTTATAACTATATGACGATCAATAATGTTTAATATAACAGGTTTTCAAAGAAGAGACGCCATGTCATCGAAGAATCCTTGGTGGAGATCCATAACAACCAAGCGGAAAGCCAGCGTTGGTTCCAAAGAGGCAGCAGTCCACCAGAAACAGGAGTCTGATCTGGACCCAAGGGCCAAGGGCTCACAAGAGGATGTGCACCAGACACCTCAGCAGCAGGCCAGTCAAGTCGGTGAGGACACGAGTGAAGAGTCCCAGTTCAGTGAAAAGAGCTCGCGGAGGAACCTCAAAGTTTCCCGCTCCGGCCGATTTAAGGAGAAACGGAAAGTGCGAGCGGCATTACCTGTAAACTATGATGAAAACGCACCAGAGAATGAAGGTGTACCCTGATTCCTGAGACTAGCCTGTACTGCGACCTGTTCAATACTCACATGGTGAAGGCATGAAGTAGCACCTACCTGAAGTATAATTTATACTCCAAACATGCGTCGCAGGCAGCGGCTAAACCTGTGCATTTATAAGATTAATTAGTTTCTAGGCATGAACAAAGTTTTAACTTACGGTGAGCGTGCTGCATGAGACGCACTTGAAGCTTGTCGAAAAGCCTTATGGGAATAGTAGTTTACGCTGAGATAAGTTGAAAACACTACATCTGCAGAAAAAAATCGATATATTAAAATATATTTTCTAATTTATTTTTGAATTATACTAAATAATCGAAGAACAGAATTATCAAACAAAATATACGCGTAACACTTTTCTGTAAAATGCATTGGTTTACATAATTATCTTGCCTCGTGACTAGATTGTTCTATGCAACACTAGATGCACTAGATAACAAGGGACTGATTTTGTCTGAAGGAAATGAAAAGACCCAACAGAACGAAACATTCATAAGATAATGAATTGTGGATGAAAAGCACTATGCAAACTCGAGGCAGCTTGGAGTGACGGCATGCCTCGTCGTTGCTGTTGAGTATGGTGTGGAAAATTAAACAGGATATACCAGGCACATTTATAGCCATCAAGTCGAAAAGAAGTAAGATTGAGCCACAAACTGATAGAACATATAATGTCTTTTTAATTTGTAATAATTAAGATACAGTGAAATGCGTCTCTGCTTCCAGTGGCCTGAAGGAACATAGCGCTCAGCATTTCCATATTTACTCCGTGCGTATTTACAGACGCGAAGCAGTCTTAAGTGGGCACAGAAGACAGAGGGTTTCATTGGCTTGGTAACGTGATACTGCGCAGGCGCAGAAAGTGAAGGAACCAATCAACCTTCGCTATTAGAGGAAAGTCGATAGGAAGGGAGGTGTTTCTTGAATCCTGGTGATTCTTATTAAGTGAATCGATTCGTTCCACTGACTGATTCATTCCTTGATTCTGCATTCGTCCACTGTTGGCATGTCCAAGTTTTTCCACTCTTGGGAGGGCGGGGGGTTGGGTAATTTTTGGATGCTTAATAAAATTTAATTTTACTTTAATGTTAAATAAATTATGTTTTTCTATATGAACGTATTATGCATTTTATTATATATTATACTCACTGTTATTTAGACCAGTGTTTCTCAAACCAGTCCTCGGGACTCCCAGACGATCCACGTCTGTGCTCTCTTCCACTTCCCTGGGAGTTGGGAGAGAGAAAAAACGTGGGGGTCCCCGAGGACTGGTTTGAGAAACACTGAACTAGATTACCCAGTGGTCCTCACATCTTCACACCAATGGGTTGCGAAAGAGAGTGATTTTCATTAAATCAGCTAAACCAAAGGGACATTACCGAGATCATTTAGTTTGCTTGAAAGATTCGTTCAAAAAGAACGAGTCCTTCAGGGACAACAGAAGTCCATTATCTATTAATAATGAGCCCGAAGGACATACAGCAACTTCCGTCTACTGCAGATGCCGGTTGCTGGTGTAAATAGAATCGTGACCATTGTTGTATGGACCAGGACTGTTCACATCTCAAAATATTTAATATTCCCGTTCATCTGATGTATGTGTCTAAGAATATTTTCCATTCTAACGTGATTACTCTGTGCTAAATGGACATTTCCAAGAAATACACTTCTGGATATAATCTGCTTGCATATATTTATGTACATATTCCATGACAATTGATGTATTATTTTAATTATTAAGCTATGGTTTTAAAAGGTGCTGTTATCGCAGTTACCAGTTCGTGGATGGGACTACGACTGGTTTCAGAGCAAACTCATTAAGCCAATTTACTGTTTGTTTTTTTTTGGACAGTTATTCCTAAACCATTGCCGCGAATAGTTGCTGCATTTGCCCGTTTTCCTTACGCTTACGATTTACAAACGACATCCTGCCACATTCAAATAAAACTGTGTTATGTTAAAACACAGAGACCTTATAAGCTTTTAATAGCTGTGGTTGTTTTTTTTCGATATTTAAAAAGAACAGATGTCTTTGAGGACCGAATGCTGCCTAGCAGGACTGTAGAATTACATTTTTAGCATATTTAATGGAAGCTATTTAAACATGCTCTTACTAAATCGCTTCATTAGCACATTCTAGGGCAAACCTGGTGACTAGTTCCTGCAAATATGCTCTAAAACCGCATGGTTACTTTGGACTGTGTTCAAATCACTTAAACTGATTGTCACCTATATAGGCATTAGTCTTATCTTGTCGTTTTGCCATGGGTGTGGACGGTGTGGTGAAGACGATGTGGTTTATATTGCAAGAGTGAGACAACAAAATGCACTTCGTTCTCGGTGCTTCTTCTTCGAATGCTTCCTTTTCTTGTTTGCGCGTGAACCCGCGAGGGTAACCTCACACAGCGCCATGCTCCAAAACAACTGATTATCACTGCTCCCACGGGAGACATTATTTATTTCCGAAAGGCCGAAGAGCGTTAATGTTGCCCAGATGTCCTGTTTACAGTAAGACATGAGCATTTGCTCTTGCATCACGCGTCCATAAAATCAAAGTTCAAGGTGTTTGCTGCAATAAAGCGGGGAGAGCTTTGGCGCTGCATGTACTGAAGGCGTAATGAAAACGAGGCCAACTCAGCAAAGTATAAATATATAGATTGCCATTTTATCTCTGCGATATATTTTTTTTCGCGATTATTGTCCCATTCTGGTTGCATACCAGGAGATTATCTTTCTACGGATTTTGCAGGGCTTCAAGTTCAACAGATCTAATCACTGTCACCGGACCTAAGTCTACTGCACGTTTCTGGTCTCCCTGATCAACCTGCTGTTGTGTGGTTTACTAGCTCGCACCCGATTTAACTCTCACTACTTTTAATTTTATTTTCCTATGGATAGCTGTTTGGCATTATTCACAGTAGGCCTACCTTATCAAATCTCTTAAAATCACTGGAGCAATTCTCGTTAAGTAGGCCTACCTAATAATACAGCTTACAGTACGTCACTCAAGCACCACGTAGGCCTATGTTGGGCCTTTTAGAGGGTGTTCCACAAAGCAAGATTTCTCAGAAAGTTGAGTTAACTTAGGATAGAAATCATGATTGTCCAGTATGAATGCTCCTTACCTAAACTCTTATTGGACAATCATGATTTCTAGCTTAAGCTAACCAAGATAACTGAGAAATCCTGCTTCGTGGAATATCCCTCTGGTGCTTTTACCAACAATAATTCAGCTACTAGTCTAAACCACACGTTAGCTACTGTATTGCGCTGATGTGGGGTAATTGACAGTCCTATATTTTGATGTGTTAAATTATCAACAACTGAAGCGGAATCAGTTTGCATGGTGCGAAAGAAGAATGTGTCACATATGGCAGTAGCCTGGAATACTGGAAGCGTGCTTAAAAATGACGCTAAGCGCTCCCTCCGAGAGCGACCCACTTGCCACTTTCGGAGAAACAGTCTTTAATTAGCGTCTCCAGTAACTCTCTCCATGCAGACCGAAATTAGAGCTTCTCCAGGATGTGTGAAACGCCCGATCGTCTCCAGAGAATTTGCGCTCCACATTTTAAAGTGCAGTTCCTCTTTTCCGCCACCAGGTGGGCAAAACTCCCACACAAAAAGCTTTGGGCTGTACGCTGTTGCTATTACACAACGTGGTGTTCCAAGATTAAATTTCAGTTTTTAGTTTTGTCATTATAAAGCTTCCAAATCAGTTGATTGGCCTCATCACTTTCCTGTGGACTTTAAATTTCTTTAACATTTGTATGAAGACCACAAGCCCACGTATAGCCCAATAGTTTAACTGTCTTTTTATTTAACATTCCATATCAGTCATTATAATAGTTATATCGTCTGCTTTTAATTTTATTTTATATATATATTTTTTCTGTAACAATATAGTGATCAAAATAGTTTACCGCAAGTTCCTACAACCCATCGGGTCCCACTCACTGCGCAACATAATAAAGTGTATTTATCTTGAGAAAAGAGAGAAAAAAATACATTTCGTAATTTATGACAAGAGCATGTATGCGGACTGGCAGAGATTGATTGGTCAGTGTTTCTGTGCTGGGGCGGCAGGTGTGGCCTCGTCTGCGGGACCGGTAGCGCAGCTGCCCCTCTGCTGCGTGAGGGCGGCATTGTCCTGCAGCGGCGACAGCAGAAAGCTGCGAGGCACGTTTGCAAAGACCCGGACACCCCTGACAGCCACACAGGTCTTAATCTCCTCCAATTTAAGTATAGTTGAAAAGACGTACATTTTTTGTGCACTTTTCCGGATAGTGAAGGAGTATTTGGACACGATCGCGTACGTAAGTACACGGGGTGATTTTCCCGTTGCCTTTTTAAAAGCTCTTAGCGTTTGGCGGCGTCCTCTTGAAACTAATTATAACTTCTGCTCTGTGCCGGTAACCGTATATTTCAGGGCGACGCTGTGCGGCGGGGGTTCCGTGCATTAAAACTGGAAGCAGATAAAACGATCTGAGTGGCGCAAAAGTTCAGGTAAGCTGACATTTCTATTTAAAAAGTAAATTAACTTTATGAAGAGTCTCCAAAACATATTCCTGCGACAGACATCAGGCACACATTTGTCGCCGTAGGTAAAATCTTAGCGCAGCGTACTTACTATACGAATAAAGATATAAAGGTATAAACTGGATTTTACGTTAATGTAGTTATGCGCGTCGCGGGTGCTACAATAAGGTCTTATTATGAGAGATAAAATTGAATCTACTCGACGGACCTTTTGTTTTCCCTAAATACTGTATTGCGAATATTTTTAAATACTCCGTGTATGGTTTTAATGTTCTTTTAGGGTTTAACGCTCGTTTTAACCTGCTGACTGCTTGCTCGCTTAGGTATCCCGTTACAAACACTCTGCGCCGACTGCATAGCGGTCGCAGTTTTCGGCATGTAACTTCTTTAAATCTGGACGGGAAATGTTTTAAATAAGCACGGCTATTCCCGTTGTTCACAAAAGGACCCCCTTCGGATCAGACCCAGATGGGGGAGTCTGTCGGGCAGTTGTTCAGAGCAGCTGTCTTCTCCGCTGGGTGTTACTCCTAAAACAAAACTTTACAGGAGGGGTTTTTGGTCCGTCAGACGTGCGCTGAGCCCCCTTGCCGACACGGCGATGAAAGAACGGTAACAGTTCAACGATACTATTGATGGATCTTTGAACGGTATATGTCAGTCAGCGTGACGGCTGTGTTGTGCTCCTCTCAGCTTTGCATAATGATGTGCAAGGCGTCTGACTTGGCAGAGGCAAGCCGGACCACCCTTCCCAGACAACACTGTCCATTGTTAGGTCCTGATCTCCCCAAGGAGGCATTGTGGGAGAAGGACTTCACTTCCGCAAAGAGGAGGGAACATTCTTGTTTAGAAAGGCTGAAATACACACCCCCTCCCTTCAGTTAGTGTGGATGTGTTTTTTTTTTTTTTTTTTTTTTGGTAAATGAAAAGGAATAGTTTAAATCGGAGACCAGCTTTGGAACGTGTCCTAGTATTGATTGCACCTCTTTTTTTGTGCAACTCAAGACAAGAAACAGTTCACACATGTTCCAGATTGTTTGTGTAATGGGAATTTCGGCAGAGGGCAGGCTGGACTTGCCTGTCATTGTTGCAGTGGGTGAGTCTAGGTTGGGTCTATACACATAGACTTTGGCATGTGCCCTGTTGGACAGGAGATGTCACAATCGCTGAATTACCCTTTATTTGATTTACTGAGAGGTGCGACTGACTGTCTGTGTCTTTCTTTCCCTTTTACAGAAGCGACGCAGAGTCCCTCCAGGCGCTGAGAGCTTGGCAATGCCTGTTCCCCCTCCACCTCCTCCGCCACCCCCCGCGCCCCCACCACCACCTCCTCTCCACCCTGCCCAACCACCACCGTCCTCCTTAACGCCTCAGGTGGATATCCGTCAGTCCGGTCCGAGCGGCGTCGTGGAAGGGTGGTTCAGAGACTTATATCGACATCTTGCTGATAGTTCCCCTCTAATGGGCGTCTCCCACGACCTGACTGTAACCAAAGCCGTGGCCGGGGCCCCCTAAAGGCGACGTCGCTTGGTTCGGTCCGCATCATTTGGCAGCTGCCCCTAAAGGCGACGTCGCTTGGTTCGGTCCGCCTCGCTTGGCAGCTGTCTCGTGCCAGTGGGCGTTTCTGTTCGCCTGACGTTCGCCTAGCTATCTTGCCCTCGTCTTCCCCACTGCAGGACGATCGGGCAGCCGGCTCATGTGATCTTTACATTATTAAACAGGGGTCGAGTTACACACCCACAAACTTACACAGTCATGGAGTTGTGGAAAAAAAAATTCAAAGCCAAATGGCGATATCATTTGCAAAGGAGCGGGGCTGCCATACCTGTATTCTTTAACAGATGTGAGTTTACCCCGTTTTCTGTTTTTTTTACCCTGACTTACTTGGGGAATACCTCACCTGCATTTGTAATGGAAAGGATTATTATGCCCATTCACCTGTAATAGGGACCGGGAGGAATTAATTAGGCATAAAGAAAGGTCACCGTGGCGACATGATACCAGGATGAGAGATCTGGAGTTTCTGCGTGTTCGTCGGCAGTCAGAGTGACCATTCAGCGTCTGATAATATCATTGGTGCCTATTGCTTTTTCTGGGCCTCTAGTGAGGCTGGAAAGTTATGAGTCTCAATTCTTAAAATGTTAGTGCATCACTGCCACATTAAGTAAGGCATGGACATTTGTTTTTAAATTTGTGGCCTCAAAGAAGAGGCAGAAGCGATTAGGATTTTGTGAAAGTGAGCTTTTGAGAATCTTGTTGCCTGGTGGAACTATTTGTCATGTTTAATTCTTGGAGAGTCAGTAAGAGCCTTTACTGTATGTGTTGTTTTGATTTAAAGGACACCTCTTGAATCAGAACATAAAGTAACTTCAGAGCCACTTATTTGACTGGCCATGGAGCTGTCTTTTGTGCCCTGCATTGGGTTGGCGCCCAATCCTGGGTTTGTTCCCTGCTTTGTGCCCATAGCCCCTGCGATTGGCTCCGGACCCCCCGCGACCCTGAATAGGACAAGAGGGTATAGAAAATGAATGAATGGATGAATGGTTCAGCCCTTTATCTCCTATTTTTATGTATTTCCTCCCAGTCCTAACCCTGTTTAGCACTAACAGTAAAGTAGCTGTAACAGTATAGTAATAGTTCTAGTTATCAATGACAGTTATGAGGGTCCAGCATTGCACTTAGATGGGATTTTGCTTTCATTCATTGTCATGCCTAAAAGATAAAAATGGATAAAAAGTGAACCACTTTAAAATGATTGCACTCCTATATCTAACCAAAATTTATGCTAAGGCAACGCTAACATGCTAATCGGCTATTATAAGGGCACTTCTTGCTATTTTAGCTTCTGCACAGGGTGAGTGGTCCTTCTCGGTCTCTCTGCTTGACAGGGATGGTCAGATCCCTCGAGGACCCAGCGGCCGGCTCCGGGGGGCCGCAGTGCTCTCCTGGCCGACATCCAGAAAGGAGCCAAACTCAAGAAAGTGGCCACGGTCAACGACCGCAGCGCGCCGGTGATCGACAGTCAGTACATCTTTACTTCGATGCACATGTGCATTTACACGGCTATCTTTGTGACCGTCTGACACACATGGCTCCATACTTGAGGACATCGGCCATTGACGCACTCATATAAATATGCTCGCTGACCTTGGTCGCTCTCTTCCTGCTTATTCGAGTTGCTTTTGACACACACTAGGCTGCCAGAAGCAACAGCAACGTGAGCCGGCCAAGGGTATCCCTCAGCCCCGGGAAATAGCGTCCTTGGCTTCGGCTGGGATCTTTCTGATATGAGGCTCCATGAGGTTCCGTTTTCTCGGCCTTTGCCGTTTCCTGCTGGTGGCTCTGTGTGGTCTGTGGCCTGTTGCCTGACCCAGATTCATCAAGCTTTGCATTAAGAAAAAAAGCTATTTTGACCAAATCAACTGTGAAAAGGATTAGGGCAGTGGTTCTCAAGTGGCTCAGGCCTCAGGATCCTCATTTTACTTTGATTATTAAGTCATGACCCCAGCTGGTGGGGGAGGGGGGTTGCAACAGCAAAAGTAAAATATCACACACTGCACAGCCCACTGGAAATGGTCCCACGAACCACCAGTTGAGAAACCCAGGGTTAGGTTTTGTACAAACTCGCCCTGGGTTACGATGAGGTTACGTTCCGATAAACCTATCATAAGCTGAAAATATCGTAAGGCGAAAATGCGTTTTGATACAGCACACCTAGCCTAACAAACATCATAGCCTAGCCTAGCTTACCTTTTACATGCTCAGAACACTTACATTAGCCAACAGCTGGGCAAAATCATTAGCACAAAGGCTCTTTTATAATAAAGTGTTGAATATCTCGTATAATTTATTGATTGATGTACTGAAAGTGAGAAACAGATACACTATGGAGTAATGCTTGTATGCAGGCAGCACCGCTGCCAGGCTGAAGCATTCACTACTGAGAGTCAAACCGTATATTACTTGCCGGGAAAAAAAATTGAAGTTCAGAACTGGAATACCCATCGTAAAATCGAAATATCATAGCATGGAGCGTCGTAACCCGTGGAGCGATGTACTATGTTGCATTTCTATTTGCAGAAACAGATGTAACACCTGCACGTAATGAAAAATCGTCAAGCTACTTTCTTCGTACATTTTCATGCTTTGCAGTGGACCTCATTCCCCCTAAGCTCTGTCTCTCCGCTTCCGCCAGCACTGCCTTCATCTCCTTTGGAGAGTTAAACTCATTGTCTGCCCTACATCTGTGCTGAGCGTATTTCAGACAGAGGTTCTAACGATGTCCCATGAAGGTATTTAGTGCGGAAGCGAGACTCTGCCCCTGGTCCTTGTCGGGGGGCCGCTGTTGCCTGAGCGTTTTCTGCAGGGTCTCTTCCTGGGGCTAGTGAGTTAATCCCTTTCGCTCACTGCGTTGCGCTCACGCTCAAGGTCCCTCAAGGTCAGTAATCTCAGAGCTGGAGCTGCTAACTCGCTTCGCTCTTACACACGTCAGGAAGGAATTTCGCGGAAACCGATAAGGATGTTGGCAGCATTACGAGCCCAGAATCTGAATGTAGCTGCCAGTCCCCCACCCACCCAGCCACCCAGCCAGGGGTAAAAGCAGGTCACTTAGGGCTTCAGCAGGGCGGGGAGCAGTTGGATGTTGCGGTTATTTACTAATGAAATTGTGAATAGGCAGTATTCACTTGTGTCATAATGTGGGGAATGTGTATTTTTTTTCTCTTCCTCCTGAACCCAAAGGCAGCCGTCCAGATTCTGCCGTAAACAGCGGCGGCCCGGGTGGGTCCGGAGCTCTGGGGGGGGCTGTGTCCTCCGGACCCCCTCTGGCAGGTCTTTTTGCTGAAGGCTTTCCTGTACTAAGGCCGACAGGTCACAGGGACACAACTGGTAAGCACATTAATTCCTTTTCTCATGCTTTACTCTCCCCGCCCCCCCAGAGTGACCCTTATGCTTGGAAACCTCAAGGCCCTTTTGTTCTAATCTCACTCAGCCTGTCTCTGCCATTCGGCGTCACCTGACATGTTATATTATTTTTTAGCGCCGCGGTCCAGCGGCTCTGGGTTGAGGCAGCCGGTCTGGAGCCCCCTGGCGTCTGAGAGCTGTCTCCTCGAGGCCCCCGACGTGGCTCCCCCCCCGAAACTTCCGGACAGAGGGAGCCCCATGCGCTCCGCCGTATATCCGCCGGTCCCTGCGGCCGCATCTAGCAAACCCTCGCCGCCCCCTCATGAGCGACCAATCAAAGCACCGCCTGCGCCACAGTGCCCGCCCCCCGCTCCACCTCCACAAACCACCAAGCCCACCTGGCTGCCGGTTCAGCCCCATTCGCTTCCCCAGCCGTCTGTCCCGCCTCCACCTCTTCCTCCGCCCCCCCCAGCCTTCCCTCCATCCAGCATCCCCGACCGCTCTGCCAGCTTCTCTTACCCTGCTGCCCCCCCTCCTCCTCCCCCACCCCCCATGCAGTCTGGTAACTCT
>JAODJU010000046.1:2656119-2668769 GCA_026776725.1 Gnathonemus echidnorhynchus
CTTTTGCACACTGGCTACCATGTGCATTGTATACACTGCCATTTGGACACTGTATATACACTGCCTTTTGCACACTGCCTTTTGCACACTGGCTACCATGCATACTGTATACACTGCCATTTGGACACTATATACTGCCTTTTGCACACTGTATATACTGCCTTTTGCACACTGGCTACCATGCACACTGTATACACTGCCATTTGGACACTGTATATACTTCCATTTCTTGAACTGAGACTCAGTTGGACTTGCAGTTTTCAGGAAGCTTTGCGGCTCTCACAGCTGTGGTTTTGACTGTGAAACACTTTCTGTGAGATATTTGTCGGTCAGATTATAGACTGAAGTGTGCTTTATTCTCTGTGGGTCTGCACTGCCTTTCAGAGTCAAGCTCAGGGGGAGGAGCAAACAGAGTCCCTGAGGTAGCTGGGAGTGAGCCTGGGGGGGAGTGGGCCAGTGGACGAGTGGAGAAAATGGACCAAGATGGATCTGCTGGTGCTGAGCAGGGAGAAAACGCTGCAGCGTCGCAGCAGCTGAAGGGTCGGGACGATGAGGGACTGCAGGCTGTCATTCCAGATCAGAAGAACTTCAAAGGTGTGGAGCAAGTGAGCTCTGGAAATGAGGTTGACCCTGAGCAGACCACAGCACCCAGAGATGTCCTCCCCAGCCAGACTGGGGGGCAAGAAAAAGGCTTAGAGCAGGTGGACCCAGCCAGCACCCTGAGCGGCAGGTATGAAGATCCTCCTCCATGATGGCCAACTAAAACGGGCCATGGGTGCTCCTCTTAGTTCAGGACATTGGGCAGAGGCGTTCTACACACCCAGGGTTAGAGTCTGCAGCTCCTGACAGTGGAGTATGACCATGATAATCCAGGTGTGCATAGACTTCCAGTGTCCTGTGTGTGTCCGTCCGTGTGTCCGTCCGTGTGTGTGTGTGTCCACACATTAGTATTGCAGTGATTGATGACCTATGAGCTCCTGGCAGAGGGCTGGATCTTGGCCTCATGGGAACTCAAATAAAAAGCCATCTGAAGTCTCTCTGCTCTCCAGTTGCACTTTCATTTTTAGCCGTGGTTCCAGTTCATACGGTTAGTCTGGTTTTGCTGGGAGGGATGAGGCCTGTGTGAGTGTCCACTGCCCCCCCCCCCCCCCCCCCCGGCTTCGTCCTTGATCAGCCTTTCATGACGTCCCCCGTTCTGCATCCCAGCTGACCTCTATGACATCGCAGGTCCCTGATAGATGCGTTTAGGCCCCACTGTGACAGTCGCTCTGCAGTGTTGCCGTAACAGTGATGCTTTTGGCAGTGCCGCACCCTGAATGCCGATGGACAGACCCTCATGTGATTTCCATACTTTCTGCCCGCCCACTGCTGGCCCATCTCCTTACACCAAGCGGGGGTGGGGAGGGGCAGAGGTCATGTTGACAGTGATGTCTGTGTTTTGTGGGGGGGGGGGACGTGTCCCTGTATTGCATCAAGAGCTCCCAGCATGGTGGGCATTCCTGGAAATAGGTCAGGGGTTTCCATTTGGCCTTGTCCGACAGCTGGTTGCCTCTTCTTTCCTACCCTAACCCCCCTCCCCTGCCCACTACACTCCATCCGCTCACAGCCATCATGTGACCTGTGCTAAAATAGCCCGCCTGCTCCGGTTTTCTAAAAAATGTTTTATTTTTTTGAACCGTTCTTGCGTGGCCGTCTCTCCCTCGCAGCGGACAGGGCCGGAGCAGGAAGAGACCGGGGGGGGGGGGGGTGGATGTGCCCGTCTGGGGGATTCTGAAGAGGCCGATGTACCGGTTACTCTCACCTCTCTCCCCCCCCTCACTTCCGGGCCACGTGCACGGCGGTGACTGTGCTGAGTACGGTGACAAAAATAGGTGTGAGACTCACGGAAAGAAAAATAGTGTTTAGTATTTAACTGCTTCAGGACAGGATTCTGTGAAGATCCATAGCTCACTGACGGTGTGTGGTGTGTTTCACATCTTCTGACCGCTGGTCCAGGTCAGAGTTTGGGTGGGGGGTCCGTACATCATCACCCATGAGGCTGGGGAACACCCTGGATGGGATTCATCTAGGGTGTTCCATAGCAGGACACATGCACACATACAGTCATACACAACACTAGCCTATATGTGTATGTTTTGGACCACGACAGAAAGTAGAGAACATGCAGACTCTACACACACGATATGTGGAGGTGTGAGGCCACTGCGCCACCAACTGCGACACTGCGCCACCAACTGCGACACTGCGCCACCCCATGTATTTCAAGTTAATTGGAAATGAAAGCATGAAATAAACCTCCAAGTCTGACTGATACCATTAAAGTATGTTGTACTCTCTTCCTCGCGAGCGTATTCTGTTAATGCAATTGTGTGGCAAAGTGTAGCATGCTAATTCGGTTAGCAATAAGCATCCCCCCCCCCCCCCCCCCCCCCCCCCCCAACTGACCTTCTTCCGCAGACTGTCAGTGCCCCCCCCCTCCCTCAGTGCCCGATGGTGCGGTCCCTCCATCACTGTCAGTCCCCAGTGGTACAGTCCATAAATCAGTCACTGCCAAGGGGAAAGTTCCTTTGTCATTGTCAGTCCTCAGCGGTACATCCATCTATCCCTCCATCCATCCATCTATCCCTCCATCCATCCTTCAGTATCTATTGCAAAAGTGTCTCATTCATTCATTGCCTAAAGGCTACATTTACAACAGATGAGGTTTTCCGAAAAGATTGAACGAACTTTGATATCCATTAATAAAGTGCTTTAAATGTCTACAAAATGCATTTAAAGCCCATTAAACATCTTACTAGTGCATTTTCCATTGTTATAAATAATAAATTATAATAAAAAGTGATTTAATGTGGTGCTTTCGGTACCACTGTACCCCAAAGCTGTGTATGTAGAAGTTGCAGTTAGTTGAATAGGTGGGTCTGATCTTGGACTGTGTGCCCTGAGATAGGATGGTGACCTTGCTGGAGCCCCCAGCCTTGGGCCGTAGCCTTTCTGGGAGAGTGTGCAGGATCTCCATGTACTCTACTGGATGCCTGGGTCTGGAAAATGGCTATCTGTCCATTTCTACCAGGAGCATCCCAGAGGGCTACCATTAACCCTAACTAAGCCTAACCCTATAAGCCCGGTCTGTCTAATCGCTGTAGGAGAGGTGTGTTTGAAAAAGGGGCGGGGCCAAGTCTTCAGTCCTTTTTTTTTTTTTTATTTGTCCACAATACAAATTCATATTGGACACATCTGGAGCAGAAGAGACTGCCGCTAATCACATAATGTTGAGCTCAACATGCATACAATGAGTAAACATTGTTTCCATCAATAGCAACTTTTAAGTCTTTTTGTCATTCCTATGTCATAGTTTGGCTCGCCAGCACAGAGTCATGGCACTGATGGTATGTCGGACTGTGTTTACATATGTGTGTGTGTGTGTGTGTGTGCGTGTTTGTGTGTTTAGTTTCATATGACCAGCCCTCGTCGGTCTCATATTTACAACATACAGGCATGCAGTTGTACCACAGCACTAGAAAAAGACATAAACGACAAACGTTAAATTTGACTCAATGTGACGATCAAGAAAACCTTTCCTTACGCCACCCTACAGCAACTGGGAAACAACTCTCCTTAAATGCATCTCAATTAGCCTGCCTTTACTGGGAGCATGAAAGCAAGACAGAAAGCAGGATTTATATACTTGCATATACTTGTATACATAAATACGTATATATACATATAATATATATATGCATTTGAGTTATAAACAACAGACAGGATTTGCCATTTCATTTTAATTGCTGGAGTTTGCAGGAAGTCCTGCCTGAAAGCAGACCTGCATTTCGTTAAAAAACCATGCGAAAGATGGCAGTGAATGGAGGCAGCCTGTCGACTGGCCAGCCTAGATGGACCCCAGACTGTTGCCTGGAGCAGACCCCCTCCCCCCCACAGCAAAAGACTGATCTAGGCTCCTAGCTGTCTATATACAATAAGAGCATTAATCACACAATGTAACTTGTCGAATTTTTCATTTCTATCCTTGGAAAAAAAAACCCAAATTGCCTGAACGAGCTTCTCTACGTTGATGGTCTTTGCGCTCCTTTCTAACGGATCTCAGAATGAATCCTGTGAGATTGCCATTGAAAACTAAAAACAGTTCTACTTGGTCGTTTCATGAGTAGGAAATGTTGATGCTGAGGCCTGACCACAGGGAGAGCCTGGAGGTAGACATCAGTGTCCACTCGATTCTCCGCTTTCTGCACCAGGGTAACCTGACTTGCTCTCCTGATCACACAACTACACAATTGTTTCTACTCTTTTTCTATCTGAACCATTTGGCTTTCCTTTTATTCCTGGAAAGACAGTCCCTGGCCAATCAGCAGTTTGGTTGGAAAAGTTCCCCCAAACCAATGATTCTGATTCAAACAATCCTCTTTTGGATCATAGCATCATCATCATCATCATCATCATCATGTATCATGTAGTTTAACATAGATACAAACATGGAAATAAATCTGCTGAATCTGTATAAACACCTAGCTTATGTTCTGTTTTGCTGTCATTAAGTGGTCTACAACACCTCTTTCATATTGTAGTGGAAACAAACAGTACCCTGACTTTCGGTCATCGGTCTCCTGGAAAACCTGATTGTCCTCTTTAACAGTGCTAAAGTTGAGGTAATGTAACTCTGCCCCCACCAGTCCTCAGCAGCAATCAGGTCCCGCCTTCATTGGACACGCCCCTTTGAGCTCCCACCCTCCCTCCAGGGCTGGTCCTTGATTGGTAGACAAGATCCAAACAGCTGGTGGGACAGAGCACTGATGTCCTGGCTTATTCGTTAAGACTGACTGTAGTGGTCCTGTGTGTTTCCTGTGATTGGGTAAAAATAAATAAATAAAACACCTCCACTGGTGGAGGCCATTTGTACAGCAGCTCAGAGGAGGCGTGGTATTCTGTGTATTAATCAAGGGTCTCATTAGCTTGTTTCTCGTTTGCCGTGATTTCCCTTAGCATCCGTTACCGGGGCCAGTCCACTGGGTGTCCTACCCTGCTCTGTCTGCTCGGTGTCTCAGGTGAAGTATTTGCAGTTCGTCGAGTCGATCGAACAGTGCGCCGTGCACTTCAGCTGCCCGAAGGACCTAAGACACAACACGGGGTGACCGGTCACGCAAGAATCCGAAAGCTCATGGGAGTTTCACTTACACAAAAACGTTCTAAGGGCAGAATGAAAAATGATTGGTCCAGAGAAATAACCAATCAGATTGTAGAGGAGGTGGTCCCAAGCAACCAGAGGAGGTGAGACTAACAAACCAGATGTCTTGGTCCCACCTCCTCTACAATCTGATTGGTTCAGAGGGAAATAACCAATCATTTTTCATTCTGCCCTTAGAACATTGGTATAAGTAAAACTCCTATGAGCAATCAGAAATGCAGTCACTCTAGTAGAAGAGAAAGGGGAAAAACAAACCCTGGGAGGTATGACTGGCATGTCTGGTAGCCGAAGTCCTTCCCGTCACACTCCTCGACCCCCTCGTGGCGATAGCCGTCGCCGCAATAGGCCTTTTTGCACCCTGTCGGGGTGAGGAGGTATAGAGATGGGAGGGGGGAGAGGAAAAGTGAGAAGATGGATTGGAGACAGCTGTGGAAGGAGCTATGATTGATTATGTGTCATCTCCTCTGTCAAGCCCCCCCTGCAGGGCTCCCCTGCCGGCCCTGTGATATCATATTGAATCATGTGACTCACGGACGCAGCTGTCGGTGACGACCTTGTTGCCGTCGTCACAGTCCTCTCCGTTCCGGGGCTGCACCATGCCGTCACCACACGCACCAACCAGGTCGGGCTCCTTCTCAGTGGACTGGAATGGCGTCAGCTGGAATGATAGAGGCTTTTGCAGGGGTTAAACACCTTTTTAAGAGACCCAAGAAGACGTTAAGTCCGGCAGCCTTCGCTGCTGTAAGAGGTACCATCTGTAATAAACTGATGGGATAAAAAAAAAAAAGACGAAAAAGGAAAAAACAGCTTGATGTACCTGTATTGGTTGCCATCCATTGACATCTTTGAAATAAAGAGATCTCTGATCTTTCCGGAATGCGAGGGCGTTGTCAGTGTGCAGACGGTCCAGTTCATCCTTGCTGTTAACGACAAATATCTAAGGAAAAAAAATGCACGCAATCACAAAAACATGAAATGCTAAATTTCCCTGAAATGTTCTCTGAAATCAGGTTGTGAGGCACCGTCTCAGACGACGGGCGGAGTCTTACCGCTGGCACTTGGACGTAATTGTGTTGTGGTGCATAATCCTCGTATGGGGGGCTGTTGATGTTCAGTGGTGTTTTGCAGTCACATTGACCTGGTACCCCGGGGTTTCCCCTTTCTCCTTTCTCCCCCACCAGGAAGTGTCCTTGGAGAGCACAGACACATGAGTAGGAGGTGAATGACAACAGTGTCCTATACGGTTCTAAGAATTAGAAGCCACTCAAGATTCATGTATCTACTGGGTCTTCTTGGATTGGCTAAAATCAATCAGCTTATCATGAATACCATTCCATTCAAAAGGATCAACACCCCAAATCAAAGTCTCCTCTTGATAGCAGGAAGTGTTGACATCATCATTGTAAACTCAAGGGGTTCGACTGTATTGTTGTTGACTTAAGATTGTTATTGACCAGACCTCAGCTATCATGTAGGATATGAAACGGTATAAACCTACAAAGGTTTACGACTCTAATCTTTTGCCCGAATACCTTTGTGTAGATTTCTGCAACCCTGATTGGTATAACACACTTAGTAACAGAGTAACATCTATGTGTAATTAATCCACCTGAGCTCCTGCTTCTCAGATATCCCTGAAGAAAACACATCCAGCGGGAACTTGCAACCCCATGACCTCTTAATTACTTTAATTTGCTGTCAGCTCCTCTGCCCTGAACACATACCCCAGCCTGATATTCCAGGACACAGATGGATAAGAAGCCAAGAGATATTTCCCTTAATAGACTGGGCTTCCAGACTTTCCCAGCCATGCTAGTCTGTCAAGTTGGTCTAGCAATTGAGGATAAGTTGCCAGGAAATGTCAGGAAGACACCAGCTGAATTAGGCAGTGACATAATGTTTGCTTGTCCCCGGAATCAGACTTAGAACATGATGTAATGTCTTCAGTATCTTCCGGCTTCCATTTTATCTTGGGTGCACCAGGCTGATAAGACCTTCTTGGGTACGAGTTACTTCCGAATGGCCTCACTGCCGCACCTTGTGTCAAAGTGCTCAAGAGAGCATCCCGAATAGGTCCTATGAGCCCCCCCTAGTGTTTAGCCAAAGACCCTGTGACACAAATAGTGATAAAATCCACTCCGTCATACTAATTGTGCGCGATGAACCGGCACTATTCACAATACCCACTATTCACCAAACAGAATCCCTGTGCGTGCTGAAGATGACGGGACCCAGCGCTCTTACCTGATGCAGGCAGCCCGGGGGGGCCGGGGTGACCAAAGGGACCAGGGGGGCCCATGGCACCCATGACACCTTTGGCTCCGGTGTCTCCTTTCTCACCCTGTATCAGGTGTACAGCGACATAGACCTCAGTCACCACTAACACACAGCAGTATAGCCTGCCAACCCTATTTTATCCCTATGGTATATATCACTATCAGTTCACTGGCTTATATCACTGGCTCCTTCTCCAACCACCTGCCCCCTTCAGTTGCAGCATTGAAACATTAATCATTGCTCCCACTAACTATAGTTGATGGTATCTCTCAAGACACGCTTCCCCTCACAAGGATAATAACTGTAGGTGATGGTATCTCCCTCTCTCCATCCTCCCCTTTCTCTCTCCAGGAGATGGTATCTCCTGTCCCCCTCTACCCCATCCTGCCCCTCCCACATGGCCGAATGTGAAAGAGAAGCCACCTGAGGAAAAGCAGTTTTCCCATGTAATACAATAACATGCGAGTCACATGTCACCTGACCCCAAAGTAACTAGCAGGCACCACAGCTTGGCAAATTGTTAGATGACAGGTGACATGGAAGAGGAAGCAGGGGTCCTGACTGAGATAGATCTCTCAGGGTCGTATGACCAGTAAATCCTTGGTGCTGGGACCAACAAAGACACTCTGATGCGTGCAAGGCTAACTGGCCTGTCCTCAGCACACAGAGGGCACTTCAACATGAACCTGTACGTTACTGAATGGTACACGGAGAACCTGTACGCTGTGGGATGGTACACTGAGAACCTGTACACAGCTGAATGGTACACGGAGAACTTGCACGCTGTTTGATGGTACATTGAGAACCTGTATACTGCAGAGTTGTTACTTGTACACCAGGAAATGGTACACTGAGAAGCTGTACCCTGCAGAGTGGCAATCAGAGCCTGTACATTGCAGAACGGTACACTGAACCTGTACACTGGAATGGTACGCTGAATCTGTACACTGCAAAATGGTAACCTGCACACTGCGAATGGTAACCTGTACACTGGAATAGAACGCTGAACCTATACACTGCAGAAAGGTAACCTGTACACTGCGGATTGGTAACCTGCACACTGTGAATGGTAACCTGTATACTGTGGAATGGTACGCTGAACCTGTACACTGCGGAATGGTAACCTGCACACTGCGAATGGTAACCTGTACACTGGAATAGTATGCTGAACCTATACACTGCAGAATGGTAACCTGTACACTGCGGAATGGCAACCTGCACACTGCGAATGCTAACCTGGACACTGTGGAATGATAACCTGCACACTGCTGAATGGTTCCCTGAACCTGTAAACTGGTACACTGATACTCCCAAATGATGATGAGTAGACAATACTCAATATTTTTATAAAGGCAGAATGTGTGCAATTTGTTTCTCCACTGAATAGACCCATGATCCTTTATACCTGTCTATTCATTTGCCTGATGCAGATAAGCCTTCCAGTATGCATCAGACCAGCAGTGAGTCTCACCTCAAGCAGAATGGTACACCTTCTCCTCTCACCTGTTTGCCCCTCTTTCCTGGGCGTCCCGTGGGTCCCCTGTTACCCCCAAAACCAGGCTCTCCCTTTGGGCCCATCTCACCCTGAGAAAGCGTGGGGGGGGGCATCAAAAATTCCATATAAGCCATCGCTGAGGTACAGATGCTCAATAAAAACTTTCAGAGTTTAAAGTCTCTGACTCTGTGAAGAAACAAACACTTTTAATGTGTTTGTTGCTTAAAAGGTTATTACATTATTTTCTACCTGCTTCTAGATTTACACCCAAAAGAAAGATAATGATGCAAGTTCATTAATTATTACATCTACAATACATTTATTGTATAGCAGAGGCTTCTATCCAAAGCAACGTATTAATAGTCATGATTTATGTCATGGGGTCGGCTCACCTTCTGGCCCAGCATTCCAGGAAAACCGACAGAACCCTGAGGAAAAGAGAACATCAGTCAGGCTGGGTGTGGAACAGTGGAGGGAGAACGTCGCCTTTAGCTCATGCTTAGCAGGTTAGCAGGTGACAGTGTTAGCCAAAGATGCTAACTGTGCCATGCTAACTGTGCAAAGAGGAGCCGCCCAGCACTACGTGTTTGGCTACCTGTGAAGGTGCCGTAGCCCCCGCCCCCCCCGGTACGCCAGCACCATCTCACCTTGTCCCCCTTTCTCCCAGCCTCGCCTCGTTCACCTTGAGAGCCCTGGCAGCAGTGCATGAATAAACAGTTAATTAGAAGAACGAGAACGGAATCGATGGCAGGTCCAAGAACAGGGATTAATTATAAGCATCTCCTCCACCCCGCTATCGATTCCCAGATCAATGTGTTTATCCCACTGGACATTTATTAAGTGCTGGTGGTGTCTGTGCGAGCGAGGGCCTCACCTTTTCTCCTTTGTGTCCCGGCAAACCCTGTCGAAATGTGAAGATGAAAACGTTCGATAATGAACCGTGAAAGATACAGAGAATAAGGATCAGCGGCGACTTTTTCAGAGCAGAAATCCTTTCCTGTTGCTTCCTGTCTTCACTTTTTAATTATTGCCGATTTGTAGTCCTCAGCATTATAAAAAGTGTTTCACTGATATAGTGATGGCTGGATATAGACTTAATCTAGGTATTACTTGGGAAATATTTACCAGTAAAGTACTTGATTGCGTGATAAATCTCTTGATTGATTAACAGCTTGATTGGTTAATTGTTCACTGATGGATAGCCTGCCTGACTACTTGTTTGACCGATTGATTTATTGATTTGATAGATAGATGAATGGTTGGGTGAGTGAATGGATGTACATCATCGGATAGCATGCAGCCAGACTCACGGACCTTGGGGCCGATCGGTCCTCGTGCCCCCGGAAGTCCCACTATTCCAGAATCTCCTTTCTCACCCTAGAGGATGCCAAGAAAGCCGAGAGTCTCAGAGAGGAGTGAGGCAGGACAGAGTCAGAGACAGTGCACAGACACCCCAAACGCAGCTGAGGACTCAGAAGGCAGGATGCAGACAGAACTTCTTAAAGCCCGGAATCATGACCTTCTCAACATGGCCACAGGCATTGTTTGTTCCAGCTATTTTTTTTGCAGATGTCTCAAAGGGGCAGATATTTTATTGGTTGACCTCCTGCGTCTCTCATCTGCTGCACCAGTGGAACAAAGCAACATGTACGTCTTTATACTGACATAAGATTCTGCGACGATGAGTCCATTAAACCGCAGAGGCCATGCATGCCTACACACCACCAGTGATCAGCCTCTGCTCACAACCTTCCTTCATAAATGAGACGTTACAGGACTCACCAGAGCGGTAACGTGCATCGTAACATAGCGTGTTAGGTCAAGAAATGCCCAGTTCACACAATATATTTCACCATGTAACATATTCACACAAAATTCAGACAAAATACATTAACTTCTTTATTGTTAATAGAGTAAAAGTTTAACAACAGGACAGGAGTTAATGTAACCACAAGAGAGGAGGCAGCAGTGTGATCACAGGAGAGGAGGTAACAGTGTGATCACAGGAGAGGAGGTAACAGTGTGATCACAGGAGAGGAAGTGACAGTGTAATCATAGCTGAGGAAGTAACGGTGTGATCACAGGAGAGGAGGTAACGGTGTGATCACAGGAGAGGAGGTAACAGTGTGATCACAGGAGAAGAGGTAACAGTGTGATCACAGGAGAAGAGGTAACATTGTGATCACAGGAGAAGAGGTAACAGTGTAATCATAGCTGAGGAAGTAACGGTGTGATCACAGGAGAGGAGGTAATGGTGTGATCACAGGAGAGGAGGTAACGGTGTGATCACAGGAGAAGAGATACATTTATGATATTGTGTTCGAAGCATGACTTACTTACTTGGGGTCCGATTGGTCCTGGCTTTCCCGTTGATCCCTGTCGTCCTGGGAGACCTGGCGGACCAGTATGACCCTGCCCAGACCCAACACAAGCAAACAGCCATTAATCAGCATGAAAGAAAACTCATCATTAACTTCAGCAAAATATGAAAAGTAAACAGTCCTAAACCATCCATCCACCCGTTTATCCGATGCAGGGTCACAGTCAACTGGAACCACATGCCAGGTAAAGCTAAGCAGAGGAAGCCCACATGCACTGGGAGATCATGCAGCCCCCACACATGCCAAGAGCTTGGGCAGGATTCGAACCCATGACCCAGCTGGTGTGAAAGCACAGTCTTACTCAAAGAGCTTCTGTAAACTACAGCACCAGTCAAAAGTCTGGACACACCTGCTTTTAATGCGTTTGTCCTTGTTTTAGGTAAGTTATTCACCTTGTAGTAAAAGGCCTTGAGGCAATGAAGTAATTAATACATATCAAATATTGCAACAATGAAGAGAAGTTTTCAACATCCCAAAATGTTCTCAAATTTCAGACTCTTCAAAATAGCCCTATTTTGCTTAAATAACAGCATTGCAGACTCTCGTCATTCTTTCAGCCAGCGTCCAGATGTAGCCACCTGGAATGCTTCTCCAACAGTCCTGAAGGAGGTTCCACAATTTCTGGGTACAAGTTGGCTACTGTGTCCTTACGCTTCAATCCAACTCATCCCAAAGCAGCTCTATAGGGTTTAGGTTGGGGGGGGGATTGTGGGGGCCAGATCATCTGTCACAGCACTCCATCTCTGTCCTTCTTCACAGGATAATACTCGCTACAAAACCTCGAGCGATGCTTATCTTGTGACAGTAGGTGTGTCCAGACTTTTGATTTGTACTGTATGTCAGATCTGTCTCAAAAAGAACACATAAATAAAACACACATGAACGAGAACACGGCCCATGCAGGGGCCTCGGCGTGTGCTGGGAGACTCCAGCACTCCAGCTGGGATCTTTGGCTACTTGAACGAAGGCTTCCGGAGAGGCTGGAGTCACCGTGTGTGTGAGCGGGAATGATTTACAGGGTCCCATGGGCCGCACTCAGTGGGATTATAGTGCAGCACGCTGCCGCTCCCCAGGACGGCCGTCCCACTGCCTCAGAGCATCCCAGCGTCCCAACTGACTCCTCCCCCCCAACTCCCTACTCCCCCACAGCTAAAAGACGCAGGCTAGAAATCTTTGCAATATATCTGGAATACATTAGTAGCTCTTTTCATCAGGAGATGTTAGCTCCATTGCACACTCACTTCCTCAGCCGCCAATCAAACTTTTCACTCTTATTTATCAGACGCATTCGTGTTGTCTT
>JAODJU010000046.1:2684354-2698492 GCA_026776725.1 Gnathonemus echidnorhynchus
GGTGGGTTAAGCCACCGTATCACACTATCGAGAGCGTCTTTGTGTCTTTGTCTCTGAGGGCCACTACTTACCACATCGAGGGGCGTCTCGCTGGCGATCTGAAAGACAGAAAGGGCCTTTTCAGACAAAGACACCAGATGAAAAGGCACTGAGCTCCGGTATTGGAGAACGTGAAACAGCCAGCCGGACCGGGCTCCTCACCAGCTCCAGGCACAGCCGGTGGCCGTATGCTGAGGCGTAGTGCACTGCGTTGTAACCTTGCTTGTCCCGGATTGCGGGATTCGCGTCGTTACGTAGTAAGTACTCCAGACACCTAGGGGCAGTAGACAGCCGGCCAGTCAGACACCTGCAGGCAGTCAGATACATAAGCAGGCTGTTGGGCACAGGCACAGACGGGTCTCTGGGGAGGGACTCACTTTCCGTCCGTGTCAGAGGCGGCCGCGTAGTGCAGTGGGGTGCAGCCCCTCTCGTCCAGGTCGTTCACACTCGCCCCGGAGCCCACCAGGGCGAACAGGCACTGGTAGTTACAGTTAGCTGCAGCGTAATGCAGGGGCGTCCTGTTGACGCAGAGACATCGTCCTTCATTCCTCCAACACCATCAATCACCCGTCCACACCCGCGTTAATCTGGACAGGAACCGGCACAGACCGGCCAGCCGGCGTCACGGCGACGGACCGACCGGCTCAAACCGGCGCACATAAAATAAATAAATAACCTACGGTTTACCTTCCAAATTTGTCCTTCCTGTTGAAATCGGCCCCAGTGTTGAGGAGCAGATTCAAACAGTCCAGATTCCTGTGGGACAGGAAGGGGACAGTGAGTGGGCAAGCGTGACGTTTCACTTCATTAAGGATATTTATATTTCAACTTCCATTTTACATTTATGAGGCCTGGCAATTTATTGGAGATTCTGAGAAATGGTTTATTATAAATGTATTTGCCCATTAACCTCATGGGAAGCACCTATAATGACAGCTTTCTTCAAAAAAGCCACGTTTTAAAATTTAATCATATTAGACTGGACCCACTTAGACTGGACCAAGAACCATTGTTGCTCCCTGTCCTAACCAAGCACAATGCTGGTTCGAAAAGTCATCAAAAACCTCCCCATTCCAATTCAGACAATTCTGCTAACCTTTCCCCATTTTTACTCATACCGAGTAATTCAGTTATTTCTATATCAGCAATTTCTTTTTTTCTATAGCTTTTACCAGCTATTGACATTAAACTTCAATCTAAAAGCAGAAAGAGCGTGACTTGACACCTTCGCAGTCAGACGCTGTGATACGATAGGAGCTTCTCAAAGGGGCAGCCATCTCGTCTAAAATAGATCTATTTAATCTATCGAACAGACGAATTAGAAAATAAACATCAATTCACCTGGCATGAACGCTTCCTGTTTACTGTATATCGAGAAAGCACAACCCCTGAGAATAGCGGTGATTTTCAGTGTTTTACTAAGTAGTGATCAGACTGAATGTGAAAACAGAAAAGGGGTGGGGACTCCAGTGGGGAGGCAGTGACCCAGTCGGATAGGCGGACGCACCCTCCAGCTCCCGCCGCGTGTAAACAGGTCCTTCCGAAGTCATCGGGAGTGTCGATATCAAAGCCTGTGGGGAGGGACGACACTGGCGGGTAAGTCTGACACACAGGAGCATCAACAGCAAACCTGGATCTGTGGCTGATTTGCTAATTAATTATTAATAAATGTAATGAGACATAAATGCAATATGGATGTCAGGACTGTTTGAGGGGCATGTCACGGGAAATGGGGGCTGATGTTCACTCACCGGATGACAGGAGCTTGCGACAGCAGTCTGAGAAGCCGCTAAGAGCCGCCAGGTGCAGCGGGAACATGCCGTGGATGCCACGCCTACCAAGAGGCGGGGCCAGTTAGCACCATGTGACACCCTACCCAGCATGCCTTGCAGCAGCAACGCTGATCATCACTCACTTGGTAGCGTCGGCCCCATTGGTGATGAGCGTGTTGAGCAGCAGCTCGTGCCCATAGCGCGCCGCGATGTGCAGGGGGGAGTTGCCGTTCTTGTCTTCACAGTCTATCTCGGCCCCTGTGGGTGTCACCCAAACCGTCGGCATTAGAAACACAGGACCCGTGCCCCGCCGACAGGACGCAGGGGGGTGACGGCTCAAGGGCGACTTTACCGTTCTGAATGATGGCCTGGGATCTGGAGAACCGGCCATGGATGGCGGTCATGTGCAGAGGAGTCTTCCCATCTTTACTCTGGAGAGAAAAAAATCCAGCATGAGTGCCGTGCGGCTGCACCCAATCGGGAACCTGCCGTGCCATTCGGTGCCCAATAAGGGACGTGCCATGTCATTCGGCGCCCAACCACAAACATGCAGTATGATGCTGTGCCCAATCAGGAACGGATGCGTGGTAACAGTACAATGTGCCAGTCAGAGATTTGTATCTCTGCACACAAGTCTATCTATTCCCCCTACCTACTTTCCACCTGTACAAAATCAGTAAAAATGTTCAAACATAGAATCGTCCTTTTGTGTAGTTATACTGCTGCTACCAGGAAATGCCAATATCCAATGGGCCCTTTTGGGATCGGGAAGCCCAGTCCTCATTACCTGAGCGATCAGGCTAAGAGTTTGCTGATAGACACCCAGGGGCCCCTATTCTAGGCCAGCTGAAGTCTTCCTGATGTTCTCCTGACCCAGCTGCATGAGGTCACACGGTTTCCTTTCCAGAGACTTGTAGGGTGTTTCTCACTATGCGTACTTCACCGTACTTGTGTTCTCGTGTACCCGTCTTACATCATCTTCCATCGCCAAAGACCAGTCCCAATACTAAGCACAGAAGTACAGAGGATAGTAAAAATTCCCAGATGTTGTCTTTGCCCCACCCCAGATATCAAGGATACATTAGCTGCATCCCAGCCAAATGAGAACAATCCCACGATTCATTTCGCCCCAACGTTCGTTCTTGGGTGGCAAGTTAGCAAGACCGGTCTCGTCAAGACAACACGTACGGCCGTGGCGTATTTGGTATCGAGAAACACCCTAAAAGTCTCACAAGAAGTAATCATGATGAGGTCATTTCCTGTGAGAGACACCGTCGTGCCAGACAGCAGTGGCGTACCTTGATGTTGACATCGGCGCCGTTGCTGACGAGCAGCTCCAGGCAGAGCGCCCCGTGTCGCGAAGCCGCCGTGAAGTGCAGCGGCGCGAAGCCCTTCTCGTTCACCTGGTTGACGTTGGCCCCAGAATCGATGAGCTCATTGACGACCACATCCTGCCCGTTGTAGCAGGCCACGTGAAGCGGCGTGTTGCCGTACGCATTCGGCTCATTGATCTGGAACAGGGAGACGAGGCGGGTTGGGAGGGACCTTCGGAGGTCGCGCTCGTTTTAGTAGGCTGTGGGGGGGCGAGGGCCGGCACTCACGTCCACCCCCAGGTCCAGCAGGAACTTGACCACGCTGATCATGCCACTGGACGCGGCCGCATGGAGGGGGGTGTACGCCTTCTTGTCCTTGCAGGTCACCTCGGCGCCGTGATTCACCAGGAGCTTCACCACCTCTATGTGGCCTGAAACCCAGAAACCATTCAGGCCCCCCCTGTCAGACTGGGCCACCCCAAGGCCAACTGAAGCTCTAACAGGCAGCACCAGACTCCTCACCCATATAGGCAGCCCAGTGGATCGCCCGGCGTTCCTTCTTGTCAAAGGCATTAATGTTGGCACCTCTGGAGAGTAGCAGTTTCACCATCTACCAGGGAGACAGGAGAGACGGGAGACTTACACTGAATACAGTGTCTGCATGGGACAGCAAGCAGCTTAACTCCGCACTAACGGCGCGAGGTTTGGCCTGTAGGCCCCTAGCAAGTCCCCACAGGAATGGGACTGACCTCCAGGTGGCCACTGAAGGCGGCGTGGTGCAGGGCGGTCCTGCCCGCACGGTCCGACACGTTGACATTGCTGAGCTGCGGCACCAGCTCCTCTGCGCAGTGCACTGCCTTGTTGGCTGCAGCTACGTGCAGTGGCGTCTGCCAGTTCTTGTCCCGTGCGTTGACATCGGCTGAGTGCTTCAAGAGTACCTTCACGGCCTCCTGGGAACACGAGGGGACGAGGGAGGGATATCAGGTGGCACGGCCTGGCGTATGACTCCCGTTCCGGCTAAGTGGATCGGCTCCGGGGTGGGAGACGGGGGAAGCGTGCGAATCAGCCAATCAGAGTACTCGGACACTCTCAGATACAGGATGGAGAGATGCATCACCTGCGAGTGTGACCTCATTCGAAGGCAGAGAGAAACAGTGAGTCTCAACTGACAGAACAGCACAGTGCCCCCGCCCCCCCCAGCCTCAGGCCCAAGCGGCCTGCTTCGACGCACACTGAGCGTGCTCCGGAGGGAAGAGGAAGACTACACACTACTCATCTTCTTACACTCGAGCTGTGTTAGCACACGACTAAAAGGGCAAGCTCGGTCCTATTTGCTTACCGTGGGAAATCCAAGAGCTCAGATGTTTATTAAGTATAAAAAGTACTTTCCATGTTATATGAGCGAAAATCCAATAAATGAGCACCCCTACATGACTGCTAAAACTGAACCTGGTTAGTAACTCCCCTACAACCCCATCCAGACCAAACCCAGAGGTAAATACAGAGTGCTACAATGACAGCTCAGGGGCCCTGAGGAGGGGGACTTCGACATCCACAGCTAGAGGTTCCCCTCCAACCCCAACTGTCGGGCAGGAGGTGAGAATCAACACATAGCTACTTCCCCATTTTCAATGCTAAGTCCGACTGCCTGCCCCAGGGCATGTTCCATTCTCAAACATTACAAAGCATGTGTTAAAGCTACAAAGCATTTATGAAAGCCCTACAAACTCATTACAAAACGGAACATGGAGTGCTGAATATATACTTTTTGTAATAGGCACAACAGGTAAATCGATAAATAAAAACATGCAAGAACCAGGATGCTGGAATCATCTTGGGCAGAAAAGCTCCTGCACAATTTCCATGTGTTTTTGGTGCCTTTGGGAAAATCAGAGCACCAGCAGCGTATGGCAGGTCCGTATGAGGAACGGGCCCAAGATGGGCTTTAAATACCCACAATGTCACGGCAAGGGCTCCAGAAGAACCTGCGGCAGCGAGCCGGTGCTGTCGGATCTGGGTCAAACAGTAAACTTTAAAGAAGAGCTAAGAGAATGATGAAACACTGCCTTAGAGCGAATTCAAATTCCTGTCTGCACTAGTCAGCCCCTTGGGGCATGCTGGGTATGAGCAAGGCGGAGAACATCAAACCCGAAAAGGGCTGGAGGTGTCCGAGACTCACCTAAGAGGACCATGAGAAATTTAACATAAACCTAGACCTTGCAGGATCTCAACAAATGCCAAAGAGCTTTAAAATATACATGAAAGCAAAGCTGAGATAAGCTAAAGATCTCAGAAACAACCAGGAAGTACAAACCAAGGAAGGCCGCTCGGCTGTATGACCTACAGAGCTCACTTTCTCGTTCCAGTGTCACCAAAAATGTTGAGTGTTGAGTTCTGTCAACAGCAGCCGGGTCAATGATCAAGATATGACAGCTGCACAGAGGCTTGTGTTAAGTAACATATAATTCACTGATCTTTCGAAACGAGGGCTGATAATGTGACCTTGTGTGTGTGCGTGCACGTGCGTGCGTGCAAACAGACCAACGGAAATACCTCACAGCAGGATGCCACGGCCCGGTGCAGCGGAGTCAGCCACTTGTTATCTTTGGCATTTACTCTCGCTCCTGGAAGGGGGGAAGGGAATGGATGACAGAAAATCTCTATAAAAAAACAACGAAAAAAACAGAACAACAACAACGCCACAAGCCGCGTAAACTGTCGTATTACAGACAAACCACAGCTGAAACGCATAACCTAACAGAGACGGTTTTTAGGGAAACCAAAGCAAATCCATCTGGCACCTAACCTCAGACACAGCACCCCCCAGTGGTAGATTGGGCAGTACTAATAATTTGGGACAAGGGTAACGGAGGAGACAATGACCACCCAGCTGTGGAGACATTTATATGGTTTATATATGTACGCACGCACACACGCACGCAGCAGGCCTTGCTAAGAGCACGTGCTGGTGAACAGGCACAAGCAGCTGTTGACACAATCTCAGGCAGCAAAGTGTGCCCTATGCAGGACACAACACTATAGCCCCATTTTCTAAGAAACTGAAAGCTGTGCCCGTCACACTTCATGTTACCATTTCTGGGACAGTGGGGGAGGGGGGCAGTTCACACTGGACAGGAGCATTGTGGATAGCCCTGGTCTGCAACCAATGCCTCTTAAGACCAAGCACAGGACCCGGGCGTCATAAAGACGCGCTGCTTCACCTCCCCGCCGGGACACACCTGACATGATCAGCAGCTCGATGATCTCCGAGTCGCCCAGGTAGGCCGCGGCGTGCAGAGGTGTCCTCTTCTCGGTGTCCTGCGAAGACAGAGACGCCGTATAAGGGAGCTGTGCTCTTTCAGAAGCAGGTCCATGTGGACCGGGGCCAAATAGATGCAGGTGTTCAGCCTGGGCCAGACAGGCGCCGAAAGTGGGCCAACAGTACCATAGATGCGACTTCACAGCTCAAGGAATGAGAGAACGAGGAGAAGGATAAACAAGGACCAGGACAGTGGTCTACAGCAATTCCGGAACTTTTCACACACGTTATTGGCAGCCCATAATAACCCATGATAGCAGAGTGATAACACTAGCATTTTAACACCCATGTGGGTGTTGTATAATCATACTTAAATACCGGATCAGCAGAAATTCAGGTCTAATGACAAAAGGAAGTTCATGTATCTACGACAGTTTCTAGAAAAACTAAGATGAATCGCAGCATTTTTAAATGGGACTCCAGGAAGCCATGGCAACGCTAAGCCGTAGAGGAAAGACTGGAGGGGGAAAGGGGCTGTGAACGGAACAGCACAAACTACTGTGCTGGCAACAGCAACAAAAGTGATCGTAACATTCTCTCGTGGTGTTTACAAGAGCCTGATTTACTGAGGAGGATATTTCCTCGAAGCCAGGGCTGAACGGTGAAGAAGCGGACGAGAAAAAGGCGGGATGCCCTTCGACTGCCGTGACGGACCCGGCCGAGGCGGGCTGCCAGACGCCGGAGGACAGCGCTCTGCACACGGCGTGCAGGGTTTATTCTCAACGGGGCAGCCAAACCCCTCCTTTGGGGTCAACATTTATATTCACAAGGCCCTTTGGCTCAGGAATTCCGTGTAATAGAACTCACAAGGAAAAAAAAAAAAAGAATTATGCAGTTATAGGGTTTCCGAGACCATACTGCCCATAAAATCACAAATGTTTAAAAACATCTGACTTCCATTTATGTACATTGGGTCTGTTATTTCAGGTTCTTAAAATAGCAGAATATTCCATGGTTGCATACATGGTTTTAACTCTGAAAGAAAACTTTACACCCGCATTCGACAATAAGAACCCAGTGCACAGACCTCCTCTAAACAATGCTAACCATCTAAGCCAATAGAGCCATGGTTAGTCCAATACAGCCAATATAGTGTTTATACAGTAGCGGCTGAGAACTGAAGATGCAGAGCCCGAATTACACTTTACAGTCACACTGCCACTTAGCAAAGGCCAAATAGATCTGACCAAATAGATATTCTTACTTCTTCCTCCAGTCATATCAAAGAGATCAGCACCTTGTTCCGGCCCAGAAATGGAGGAGACTGACCGGAGGGGAGAAAAGGGTAACCCAGTCTCCAGCGAAACACTTTACAGAGGAGAATGTTCTTCAAAATGCATCCAATTACCCTGTGCAGTTACCCTGAGCACACATCATTTGTCATACAGAGCTCATTTCACCAAGGAACTCATTGGGGGATGTTTGCACACCTCAACACCTGGGCAGTAACCAGGAGACTGTAACCAAGGTCACACCCCCAAGCCCTGCACTACAGACTGACTATAATATAACACGACGCAAGTGATTTATCCATCTCTGGGGGGGTCATTGAGTATTTTTTCCCCTCGTATCCCCTTCTGCTCTCCAGGAGAGGCACAGACACACATGTATTTAAAGGTGAGAGCAAGTTTGGGGTCAGAGAACAGGATCAGCCAACGTTCAGCAACCTTGGAGTTAAGGCCCAACCCTCTTCTGCGTACGGGACTGAAACCCACAACCAAATACCAGCCTGGAGCCCTAACCTCCCAAGCTATACATCACCCAAGTCTATTGAAGACCAAAGTGAAAACTGGCAAGATAAACACAAGACTTCCCCTAAGGTTTACACTTTAGCAGAAGTGGGTTTTTGAAGATATCGAGTGACCTATTTCCCCTGCTGTGCCATGGCTCGCTAACATATGCACATACAGAGTAAATACCTCTCACCAAAGCACAGAAATGAAATGGCACATGGCAATTATATATGGATATTTTCAACGGAAGACAGTGAGGTGTGCCTTTAATGATGGAGAGAACGTTACCTGTACATTGACATCTTCCTTCTTGAATATCAGGGAGCGGACTTCATCAGGATCCACATTAAAAATAGCTTTCAGGAGTGAAGGCTGAAAAGGAGAGAGAGAGAGAGGAGTTCATGGCTTTTTACGTTCTGTGGGAGCGTGTTTTTATGCTGCCGTGGTGGGTGTTATGCAGAAATACTAATCCAAATCTTCCTCTAGGCTTATCGGCCATTTAGTTCTGCCATCAGTCACCCTTTACAGAACGGAAAGTAGATGGCAACAAAAACACCCCCCCCCCCCACTGCACAAAGACACTCATAAAAAGTGAGGAAAATTCCTTCACCAGCTACAAAAAGCTCTACAGTTTTTGTGGTCAAAGATAGTGACAGGCACATAACAAAATGTTTTTAATTACACATCAAATGAAATAATAATCAGGTGCCACACCTGGAATTTAAAGATCATGTATTTAAAACGGCTTGTACCACAAATTAATAGCTAAGCAGGTTTATCTGCGGCTGAATAGGTGAAAGCGAAAGGGATTCGTTTGAAGGTAATACAGCAGTGAGTGGGTTGGTCAGGATCAGTCAGACCCGCAGGGAGTAAAATCCCCAGCGATGAATCACACAGGAAAACATCCACCATGACAGCAATAAGCTCCTCAAATGTGCCCATGGGGCTGAAGCCCATAGCAGGCTGGCTTTCGCAGACTGTAAATTTATAAATGAAGTGAAATATCAGGGGCAAAAGGCATTTTCCACAAGATCAGTACTATTTAAAAAAAAAAAAAAAAAAGGATCAGTACTATCCTTCATCTGAGCTCAGTTGGGGGGCCACACAAATTTGCTGCTCTTTTTTACAATGACTTAATGTTATCAAATTGGGGAGAAACGTACAGTGTTACTGTAATATTAGTAATCAACAAAGGCTCTACACACAGACACGAGGTGCCCTGCAGCTGGTCCCCTGCCAGCTCCTCTGAATCACATTCCAGGCAGTGGCGAGATGAGCTCCACTGCGGATCGTCTCTGTGACGAACGCAGGATCACACAGTAAATCAGCCCAGCACGGCCTTTGCGCGACAGCGCACCCTGCAGGCCGGCTGACTGCGCCAAAGTGCTCCGCCGTCACAGGAGATCCCAGCGTTACTCCGTCGGCCATCATTAGACGTCTCCGTTTTGATTTCTACACGCTCCAATATCGAAATGCATCCTCGAGAAGACAGGCGGTTTACAAACGCTGTGACATGACGGTGGGGGTGGGGTGGTGTTCAGGTGCCCAGTGGATAATAAAGTGGTCCAGCTGGAGCCCCATTCAGCAGCTCAGCCATAAGGTAAGGGACAGGAAGGACAGGGTCGCTGCCACTCTTCTGTACTCCCACCTCAGCCTGACCCCACTCGTATGCTACGGCTTCACCCCAGAGCCTGGCACAATCCTCAAGCACCCCGCCATGAGCTACAGCGCCTCCTTGTGCTTCCTTTTTGCCATAAATAAAGCGCCTCGCACCTAAGCCTGCACCCCCCCCCATCCCATCCCTCCATAACACTCTGTGCCTTTGCCAGGAGGATCAGCTCAGTTCGGTGTTAATCAGCCACAATGATTTATTCCAGACCTGCAGTTTGTGAGCTTACTCACAGGGCATTAGTGCAGTTCTCCTGCCACTGCTGACTTTGCGTGTGTGTGTGTGTGTGTGTGTGTGTGTGTGTGTGTGTGCGCGTGTGTGTGTGCTCGCGTGTACGTCAGAGACACATGGAACCTGACTGCAGAGCACACTGTGTTCAAATGCCCTTAATTCAGCAGAAATGTGGCTGAACGTTGAGCTTCAAAACCAGCCTAACTGAACAGCTCCTCGCCTTTGGCCACGATCCACAGTAACACATGATCGTCGTCATCGTGGCTGTCATACTGAGACATGCTGCACACCAAATACAAACTGGACGCATCAATCTCTACTGCCAATACAAACTCAACATTCCCCTGCAGATCAAACCCAAGGGACAACAACCACAAATCATTTTCGATTTAAAAACGGTGGAGGTAAAGTAGCAAAATCCTACTAAAGGATAACAATGTCTTATGAGTCTGGGGGTCCAATTAGTCCGCAAAGACGTATAGGGACACTGTTCTGCGGGGGATGGGTGTCACCCCCTTACAGGGCAGGTGGCCGGACAGCTGTCCTGTCAACATATGTTCCCAGAAGCCCGTTTGCAATCCCCTCACGTGTGCACTGAACACCTCCACCCCAGGGGGACGCTGTCACAGACACATCTATCTCCTTGCCCGCACCATGGTGCCATGAAGGTCCTCACTAATGCTACTGGTAGCAGGCTACGCGAAGGTGGCTAACGGTGCATTACTAAATGCCAACCCTAAGACAGCCGATTTGCTGAGGGGAGCGCGTCTAAATGAAGCTCCTTCAGAAGAGCCAGGAGGATCAACACTACGCCGCCGACCTGATCGTAACATCAACATCACTTTGATTCCTGATTAGAATATTAACGTACGCTTTGACCAACAGAACAAAGTCCAGGCTTTTATATACGAGACAGCCCATTCCTGAACGGCTATAATTCTAATTATGGAGGAACACTGGCGCTGGTAAAACGACACTGGGGGCTCTGCAAAGTGCCATGCGCTGGTGCAGTGCGATGCACCCTGAAAGCGCGTGCAGTTTCTCCTTGCTCACCTTGGCTTGTGCGGAGTCTGCGTCAGAACCGTGCCGGGGAGAGCGTGCTGGAGGCTCTCGGGAGCGAAAGGAGGAGGGCTCCACTTCCTCCTCCTCCTCCAGGACCACGATGCACACGCGGCTCATCCGCGCTTTCCGCCGCGGAGCCGCATGCCCGCGCGATGCTGCCGAATCCACGCAGGGCTGCGCAGGCAGCCCCCCGATCAGCCTGGACGACGGTGAGAGTCGGCGCGCGATGGCCGTCCTCCATTCATCCGGAGCAAGAGCTGCTGAAAGCAGCACTTTGGCCGGAGCCCAGCGATGGAGCTGACTACTACAACAAAGCTCTTCCTGTGTTCCCTTCAATCCCGCATGGAGGGGAGGGGTTTGAGCACACCGTTCACACAGGCTGACTGATCCCGCACGCACGCACAGACACACACCCACACACACACACACACAAACAATCAGCACAGCGGGTGACAGGAGACCCCTTTAGCCGTGAAGAAACAGGACACCGGTGAGAGAGAGGCAGAGAGAGGGGTGGGGGGAGGGAGAGAGAGAGAGAGAGAGACAGACAGACAGAAGGACAGAGGGAGAGGAACAGAGAGGGAAAAATAGATAGAAAGAGGAAAACAAGGACACAGAGAAGGCAGGAGAAAGAGAGAGAGGGACAGAGAGGGAAAGAGAGAGAGGAGGAGGAAAAAAGAGGACAGAGAGGAGGACAGGAGAAAGAGAGAGAGGAGGAGGAGAGAGGTGAGGAGAGCGGAAGAGAGTGCTAACGGAAGCAGGACAGCAGTCACAAACAAGCGCTGATCACATTTGTCAGCGTCAGGATTCCACACGCAAGGTCGCTCTGCAGTTGCGATGCAGCCTCTTTGAGGTCACCTCCCACCTGACAGGCTTAAATAACACAGCTCCCCCTCCCCCGGAGGCACACTGCAGGCTTCTGAGACCAGAAGCTCCTGGGATGCTCAAAAGGGAAAGCAAGAGAGAGCCGGGGGGGTGGGGGAGCTTTCTGATCGATGAGCAAAGTGAAAGCTGCACTCCTCAATGTGCCACGAATGACTTGATCCTCAGCCATTCCCGGCTTTCTGGTGGACTGTGCCTTTAAAATATCCCATCATGCTCAGAGGTAGACCTATGGTCTGGCAGAAGGGTTCCGGCAAGCCATACAAATAACAGTCTGTAATTGAGAAAATGGCTGGTGTTGTTTCTCCCACTGCAAACTGGAACAGACAGACACTGTTCTGAAGGGGGGGTTAGCCCCCCTCCCACATCTAACTACCAACATATGAAAGAGAGGGGCGGAACATTCCAGGCAGCCACAGAAACCCATTAACTTTCCACTGGATTCTTCCCAGACGGCAACAACCTCCAACAGCACAATTATCTCTGCACGACAAACCTGCCTCAGCTGTCTCTCCCCCACCTCCCACCCTGCATCTGCAATGTGCCCCCCAATGACCATCCTGGGACCATTCATCCACAGTGTCCCCACTGTAAATCCACTGTACTTCCACACATCACGAGTATCTTCGTGCAAAGATGAAAGGGAATCGCTCACATTGCTTTATGTTAAGTAGCTTTGTGTTCCTCCACCTTATACGGTGGAAGTTTTACTTGAGTGAATCAGGGCCTCGTTGCAGGCTGTTAACCACTGTTGCCCCTTCTGGGACATCGGCACTTTTTAGGGGCCTGCAGCTCTTCAGAAACGAAACCAGAATGACGCATAAATCAGCCCACGAACCAGCCAGCTAAGACTCCGTTTTGTTTACGTTAGAGAACCTACTTAAAATGCTAACAGTATGTTGTCTGGACTATTCAGCTTCCTCCTTAATGAGGAACTGGAGGCTCTGTGTCAAGTTTGTACAGTTTGTAGCTGATGCGTGAGATGTATTGATCTTCAAATGTCAGCCATTGGGAGGACCCAGGAGATACTGACCCAAGAGACATTGACCAAGAGCCACTGATAGACATTATAAATGAGTACCAGTAACTTACAGGTCATTATGGTGACACCACCATCAACACTGGCCATCTTTTCACAACAAGCACAAAGATAAACATCAAACAGCACGTACTGGATTCATAACCTGGCTCCCATGACAAGCACACGCATACAGATACAGACACACACCCCTCTAGGTCTAAACCAGATGGCACCACACCCTAACAAGCTGGAACATAAACAGATTCCAGAGGCCTCAGTATGCCATTTCAAACAGGCCTATGATCTGACAGCATGGGTCCTCACAGCATCATCACTCCGGTAACCAAAAGAGCCACTGCAATAATATGCAAAACTGGATGATAATTAAAACTGAAAAAATTAAACTAGACCTACTTTTTGGTCTCTGAGTGCAAAGACACACCAAGTGCAGCAAGCGGGGCTGTGCAGTGTTGACATTACGCACTAGTTTTGGTTAAAATGAAAAGCAGTGATCTGGCAAGGTTTTCCAAACATAGGGCCGAATGGCCAGGCTAACATGAAGGGTCATTTTCAAAAAAGCCAAAACATAAATTTTATATTTCTCTTACAGTTCTGCATGTTTTTCAATAAGTCTACTGCCATTTTTATCTGCAAAGGCTTTTAATTGTATCAACGTCACATTATTATGAATACTATTTTTTATTTTATATATATATATATATATATATATAAATATTAATAGATTGTATTTATGCCTCACAATCTATTTAATTGTAAATATATTTAGATTTAGTTGTGTTCCAAACTAAATCTCATTGTACTTACAACGACAATAAAGCATCCATCTATCCATCCATCCATCCAACTAAGATACTACGGCTGAACTCTGAACTTTAAACTGCAAAATCTTCACCAGACTCAACATAAATACACTTGAAGCAACTGCATTGGAATATTTTCCTCGGCTTCTCATCTATAACTCTACAATACATAAGCAGTTTCTTGGTAAAAGATATATCCATTAGGGATGCTCCGATCAGGATTTTTGCCACCGATACCAAGTACCGATTTTTTGTCATGGTGATCGGCCGATACCA
>JAODJU010000046.1:2698592-2751607 GCA_026776725.1 Gnathonemus echidnorhynchus
AGTACCGATCGAGTTATAAAATGTGATGATCGGCCGATACCGATCTTCGGCCGATCGATCGGAGCATCCCTAATATCCATAGTTTCATCATACAGTAGACAGACAACTGGAGACAGAGTGACTATCATCAACCTTCTTTGGGACAATACGTGCAAGAGATTGGGTGAACTTTATTGCTGCTTCTTCAGAGGTGCATCTCACGGTCTCACCCACAGTCAAAGAGATATCAGGACAGTTCAACTGGTTCAACAGGGCAACAAGGCTTTCAAATGTAGTTATTGCTAGATCCTTATTTGCTATTCAGAAGGCAACTTCCAATGTACATAAAACCGGCACCTCTTTTTCATTCATTACTTTTGCCACAGCACACTAAAGACCCAGTCAAGGAATCAGCAACCACAGCCTGTTAATGGTCTCTACAGTCAGCATATCTAATATGGGTGCTTGTCTTCCAATCATATTCTAACCATGAATATTCCCTCAACCATGAACTATGAAACAATCTCTCATCTACAGTCTTTTTCTTATTGGACTGCTTGATTTCATTGGTACCAGTCTGTGAGGAGCAGTCTTCTTCCAAGCGTGATGAATCATTCATTCGCACTGTGTTTGCAGCTACATCGAACATCACTGACAGCCGATCAGCCGAATTATAGTGAGTTTTTCAGTCATAGACTTTTTGTTTTTTAGGTTGGGAGCCTTAAAAGAACTCCAGTATTGAACTAGATTTGCTCCCTTTTTCCTGGTGGTTATATTGCATATGCAAGAAAGAATGATAAGTATGCCTTAAAAATTTCTGCTTTCTATATGAACGACCAATAAAATTAGCTGAAGAGCATCAGCTGACACGGACACCCAGCAGGTTCTCTTACCTACCTGGGGCGTGTTCCACAAAGCACCATTTCTCACTTAGCTGGGTTAACTTAAGCTAGAAGTCATGATTATCCAATAGGAATGCTCCTTAGCTAAACTCTTATTGGACAATCATTACTTCAAGCTCAGGGTGAACTCCAGGATCAGGGTTGCCTACCTTTGGGTTAAATGATGCTGGCAAATCGCCGACAAGTTTGCCTAGTCAAAAATGATGCACTGTATAACCCACGTGTGTGATTTTTTAATGTGCCATGCATAATTCTTCTGCACCAATGGGGTGAGGGTGAGTCCTCGGCAGAACACAAAACTGCTCAGCAGCCATTGTATTCTGGAGAAATCGTTAATATTCTTGGTCCTAATCGGGGAGCTCCGGTGTTCTGGAAATGAAGAGACCTGCCTCCGATAATAAAGGTCAGTGCTTATTACATCAACACCGAGGCCAGAAAGCCAGAGACCGAACACAGAGAACAATGATCTGTTCATTTATAGCCACCTAACGGAGAAAATGCAACAGAACAGAAAGCTTCCAAGAGTGAAACCCTATAAATAGTCTGGAGACCCTTTGTAACAATGCAAGGGGTCATAAAAACATGGTGAAACCATTCTGTCTGTTGATAACGTAAAAACAGCAGCAGGTCAAAGCTTGAAAATAACAAAGATCCACCACTTTACCACACTACTCCTACACATGTGGACGTGGGCACATGCCACGAGGGACTCAAGGCTCTAGTCAAGATTGTGCTGAAGTTAAGGAACAAAACCGGCTAGAGTGCAAAGGCGCACCTCCAAAACACAGCAGAGGATGGATCACACAGTACAACAAAGAGGGTACTGATCCAGATAGCTTTGGATTCACACCAAATTGGCCAAAATGGACCCAGTGGACTGAAATTCTTAGACGCTTTATTGTGATTTTATCCAGAAACACTTCTGCCAAATGTGGTGCCCTCCACTTCCCGACACTTTCTAGTCTTTTGCAATTTTCATACCTTTTCTATTAAACAACCTGGACCTTGTACTCGCACACAAGCCAAACAAATTCTAGCAGCAATCCCTGCTGGAAAGCCTACTGTTGTACTACAAACAATGGGCTGTGGGCTAAATCTGCCACAAATGTGGCAAACTAAGTCCCAAGCATAATAACTGTAAAAATGTATGTAGGTATGACGCCACATTTTAATTGTGGAGAGGGGGGGGATTTCACAAAACGGCAGAAACTGTAAACCAGATGGACTCCACGTACATGAAAGGAAAATTCTACAAGCTGTTCTATTACATCTAAGCGTTTCAATCCCATGTTCTAGGCAGTGTTCAATACATTAACAAGCACTTTTGAGTCTGGCTAACTTGAATAGCAAGCAAAAGCCTTGGGGGGGGTGACATTGGACGTCCTTCCATTGTTTTAGGAAGGAGAAACCTAAGCCACAAAAATGATGCGCGGGATCCATGAGAAAAGGTGAATAATCAAAAGTGAACACAATCACTTAAACACACTTCTTTTACATGAACATGCCATTTCTATCATCAAAACAGAACAATCAGAACAATGTTTATGCAATTTATGGAAAAGGGCAGATGGACAGACAGAATAGCAGAACATATGAAATAGATTTTTTTTAATGGATCTAACAGTGGGTTTGGCAGGTCATGCTTGGCAGAGCCTGCCAGAGCCTGTGCCTTGCACTCCAGCCTATCCGAGGCCTTGGGGTACTTAACTAGGCATAGTCTATCCCTCTTCCCTAAGACCTGAGCCAAAGAAGGTGTGCATTCAGGATACTCCCCTGCATCACCAATGGCCAGTATCCTAAGCCAAACAGTCCCAGTCTGAGATACAGATCATGTAAACAGAAGCTACACACTGACCCCTATATCTGTCCCGTCTGGTATTCCAATATAAACTGGCAGCTCTGTACTGACATGCAGATACGCTTCAGTCGACAGATGGCGCACCGCCATTCGGCCGACCAGGGCGCAGCACGGACAGCGAACGGGCCGGCTGTAACTGTTTAACGCCAGGGCTGACAAACCGGGTAGAGCCTTTACTGCGGAAGCAAGAGATAAGGAGGCCAGTAAGCAGACTCCTGAAAGAAATGGGAAACGACCCATATATCTAGAAAGCAGGAGGGGAAAAGCGTCAAAGGATTAAAATATGAAACACAAATAACCAAGTACTATTTGAAAACATTCTACCCGTCATGTTCCTGTATAATGGCTTGGGCTCAACTCCATAAGGCTAAAAATGTACTCAGTAAGGCATTTTAGCAAAAAGATGATTCAATTAAATAATAAGTGTTCTTTGGGTATTGGGGGTGGAACAGTTCGTATGGGAACAGGTCTGGGGGTGGCACAAAACACAGTTCTCAAACATACACCCCCACATCATAAGAATTTTATTATATCACATTGTGATTATGTCAGCGGTTTCAGGCTCTAAGAGAGAAAGCAGATGCCCTCTAGAGGATGACACAGACACAACACTGGTGAAAACCAGGGTGAATAATGAGTAGTTCTACCAATGCAATAACAAATGATCAGTGAAGTAAACCTGCTAACCAACAGCACGCCATAACCCCACAGCAAGATTCAAATCTTTGTTATTACCATCAATAACTGAATCACCATGCAGGGCCATCTCTTGGGTTCAGGCCTGAGCTCTGTCCCATCTGAATTGGTTAATGCGAGAACTGAATCTATCTGTGTCTCTGACATTGGACAGATTTCACACTGCATGTCCTCTATGCAACACGTAAGCGACTGTCAGCTTGTGACGGGTTTGCCAAGCTCCATTAGACAGGAGTGGAAACAATGCAGAAACCAGCACAATCCCAATCTGATTTTGTCCGTCTCTGGAAGCAGTTTTTATGGTTCTCTGAAAAAGGGCACCTTTCCTAACTGACAACTAGACTATACACTGCATGCAAGACACAGGCTTTCGAAATGTTCAGTTCAGGTACAGTGGCCAGTCGAGCCCTCCCATCCCTCAGAAGGGACTTTTAAACCACAACCTGAATTCACAAACCCAGGCTGCAAAAGATCTGCAGGCCTGGGTTCTCCACGCATAGCCCACTCCCATCTGGCAGAGTGAGCGCAGACCACGCCACGACTGCGCACACGTGCTGCGCAGCCCCTGCATACATCATGGGCCCCTAAGGACAAATGTAATCAAAGACACAGGATGCCCTGAGACAGCCCCCCGCTACCCTCTCCTCTGTTTATGGGATGAGCCTATGTTTGCTTTCACTGCTCTTTCAGAGACAAGGCCAGCTATTTTGGTCACATTTTTTGCGATCAGTTAGCAAACAATAGGTGAGATGGTGCAATCAGAAGAGACTTTCCTGGAGCGGCAATGAGTTACAACCCCATGACAGAAGCATCTTAACACAGTGACACACAAGGACAATTTAAAACAATAACTCATAAGAGATGATGGCCTCTTTTCAGAATGGTAAGAATCTTAAACCAACTAATAAGAATATCCATACTGTCTCCTCACAGCCGTTACAGTAACTTCACTGGAACCTGTTTGAACAGTCGTCTATTATATTTTTATGCTTCTCAAGCTCTAATGCGTTAATCTCCCAAGAATTTGTGAACCTTCACATTAATTTTAATATCACTACTTCAACTGATATATTATTTATCACAATAGCAGTCAAAAATTTGGACATACCAAGTTCAACCCATACAAATGTTTATTTGTACTATTCTCTACATTTTAGAATTCTAAAGACATCAAAATTACGAAATAACATATATGGATTAAGCACTGACCAATAAAGTATTAAACAAAACAATTTGAAGGGTGGGGTAATACTGTGCATAGGGACTAAAATCGCTGGGCGGCAGAGTGATCCCCCCCCTTATGGCCTTTAGCAAGGCCCTTAACCCCAACTGCACCAGGGACTGGCTGACCCTACATTCTTCTTAAGACATTTTCTTGAGGTGGCCTCCTGGGATGCATTTCCAGCTGTCCTGAAGGAGGTCCCACAAGTAGGCTGAGAGGTTTCCTTCACTCTCTGGTCAAACTCCTGATGTGTGTGTGTGTGTGTATGTATGTATGTATATAATATATACACATACATACATACATATATATATATACACACACACACAATAATAATACATATACCCACGTACACATATATACATTGATGTGTTTATAATGTAATATACTCCTTTACACTACATGAATTCATTCATTCCTCATCAGGAATATCAATACACTCAATCCATGATCATTCTTATATATCACAGAAAGCAGGAAGGACCATTAGACTTCAGATTTGACCACATGGTTGACCATGTGGTTCACTGCACCTCCTCGAGGTTCCTCACAACCCCACAAGGATGCAAATAATGACTTCAGGCTAAACTGTCAGTAGGGGGCGTGTCCACCCAGCATGCATTTATCCCTGACTGGATAAATGACCTGGAAAAGCTCTTCAGTGTACTGTAAACAATAACTCTTATTTCAGAAAATACAGGAGACCTGATTCTCTGCTGCATTCTGCCAGCTCTAAGTTATTAAGTGACAGATTAACTTGTAAAAGGTAATTTTTCCTATAAGTTAATAATAAAGTCAAATGCCACACCAAGTGGGGGGGGGGGTCATAAGTGTTTAAACTGCTTAGGCGGCAATCTTCCACTATTTACACACCTTCTGCTGAGGCCAGCAATACATCCCATTACATCCTGCTGTCAAATTAAATAACCCCAGTTTTAGGCAACACTGGTTCTGGTATAGCGGACCGTCCGCAACCATGGTGTCTAAAATAAGCAAATACTTAACAAAAGTAAATAAGCAGACATCATATTCAAATGTAGGTTCAGAATATTTCTGTTGAACAACGCGTACAACTTGACTAACAATGTATATAAATCATGCAACCAAATGCATCGTGTATACATGAGCAATGCAAACAGTGGGGGAGCCTTCAGCATCGATGGATGCTGAATTATCTTGTCATGGCAACGGCAGCGGAAGGCATCAATCAAGCTTGATCTCTCACTTGCCTTGCACGTTTAAAAATAATCTATTATAGCGCGCAAGTTGATTGTACGCATGCATTATACAACGGTCTGTCATGTGCACGTTATAACAGCGGGTCCTGTCAAATCAAGTCGCCCAGCTTAAGCGGACAGTCAGACAGCCGTGGTACAGCGGCACACAGCCGGTGCCGGGCCTTTGTCGTCGGCCGTGCTCGCAGACCCTTTCGCTCCCCTGCTGTCCCCGTAGCCCGTCATTTATTGGGACACCAGGGCCAGCCGCCGAGCTCGGCGCGCGCACACCCCCTTCCACCGGACCGTTTACGGCGAGGCACAGTTAGCTGGGCAGCTAACCAAGAGGCTCATTCCCGGAGCCTCCATCGCCGCCGACGAGTGACACACCGCGTCGGACCTTACCATTCCCTAGTGAGACATACCTCCCCGAATTGGCCCTGAGGTATTTTAAAGCCAAAACTCGCTAAGGTCTCAGAGTAAAAATAACAAGCGGCTAGCCTGCCAAGTTAGCCACCTAGCCAATTAAAGCATTAGCCAGCTAGCGCGCGAGGTAGCCGTTAGCAAGCCACCTACCTGGTCTCGGATTTTGAGAACCACCATGTTTCATGCGGGTATCGGTGCGCTCCTGGATTTATCAGTATGATTCGGGGAACCCCCCCGGACTTCCGCGGGTTAATATCTCCAGCTTTATTTCAGTTTGTGCTCGGCGCGGGCTTCCTCTTTCCTTCCTGAAATAGACAAACACAGGAGGCACAAACTCCACAACATTACCGCCACGGTCACGCCGGAGTTACAAGACCATTGATTGGCTGAAGGGCGGATTAAACTCGCAGTAAGACTTCCGATGGTTGGTAGGTCTTTGCTGATGGACGCCAGATTCGGAGAATAAAGGGGAGATAGTGTCGGGACTGATAGTGATAGGGATAACAACTGGGTTTAGTTACCGCTACTTCGACGGAAGGGTTATTCCCAGCTCAGATATATTGCAGCTACTCTTCCAGCAAGCTTCCATACTTATTGTGCCACGCACGGATAACTTCATACTCGAGAAGCAGAAACGTCAAAGTCTAGCACCTAGTTTAATTTTTGTTATATAAGAAATTTAAAAATACCTTCTGTGAAAAATATATAGAGTGCATAATATATTTTAAAATCCTTTTATTTTTATTTAAATCTGATGTTCAATATTTTTGTCCAATATTTTCAAGCGAAACTCATTAATGGGAAAATGGCAGCCAAGACATTTATAGTAATCACAATATAGGAACTTGGTTCAGGTTCCCGACGCTTTAGTCTGGAGGTATTGTGGGGCTACTGTTACATACACCGTTTAGGTGTGATTAAACAAGCCTTTTGTTAACATCATGTCAGTTTTCATTTATGGAGTGATTTGAATGAAAACTATACACCAGGTTAGGTTAATACCACAGACCATAAGGGAAAGTACCACGCTGAACTGAACTCTGATGCGGTGACTTTCACATACCGCTACACTGCTTTATCATACCACCGTGTAAATTTAGCCTACGTTAAATTGGTTTCTTCTACCGCCACATTAATTCCTATTACCAACCTATTGATTTCTATCACCAAATTACTTTTCCCCACAATTGGATTGCTGACTTCGTATTGAAGTGCATTACCTACTGACATTTCGCTTGATAAAGACACGAAGGTTAGTTCTACCTCCTTCCTTAAAAAAAGACGCATGTGACTTTGAACCCAGTGTTTATGATTGATGTGGCACCTGGCAGGTTCCAGATGGAGTAAAAAATAGCTTCTGACTGTCACTGAATAACACTGACCTTTAGTGCAACAAGTTAGCCCAATGGCTGATGACAGTTCCTGCGCAGACACAAACTGACATATAAATACCAACGGGCAGACATGCAGAAACAAACCGCTTCACATAACATGACACTGCAAGGTACGTCTATAGAGTTCGAAAGTTTAGAGCATTAGTGCCATCTAGCGAATTTCTGTAAGATAGCACTCAAGTGAATAAACTTCCTATGAATTGAATACAAATATAACATTAAAATTTTACGTTAAGTTGAAACAAAATAATAAAGCGGTTAATTAAAAAGTTTATCTAAAAAACCTGCACGATACAGTAGAGAATTGTAATGTGTAGGGTTATATTGTGTAGTTGTTTAAAGCTTACATTTAAACATTAATTATTAAATAAATAAACACGATATGTGTGCACTTAGTGTTCATAAAACTCCACGCATCGCAAAATTAAGGAACATAGTAACTATATTAACAGGTGATGAAAAATCAATATAGGTTCGTGGGTGCTTGCCAATCAGCATTTAGCAACGTTTTTCATGCTGCTGGCATGAAATGTGAGATACCAGGGGGTTTGGTGCGTTTGGCATGTCAGCTTTAAAAGAACGGATGTATGTGCCCTGCCCTCTACAATTCAATTCCGTATAAAGAGTTTACATGCTGTGAAGCCCTGCCACCTAGTGGAATTATTTAGTATTGCTTCTTCTACACGCAAGTCATGTATACTTAAATTCTCAGATAAGTTTAGTCAAATTTCATATTGCACAGAATTACAACATAAGGTAAATAAATTATATTGATATCAGAATAACAAGTAGTACGTGAGTTTAAAAAAACTGACGTGAATTTATACGCATACATATTGTCAGCTGGAAGGTCGTCAATGCAATGTCAATGCAAAACATCGTCTCCTGCTGAGATGGGTTCACATGGACTGCTTACTTACTCGTTTGCCTCTGGCGTCATGTATACCTCTCTCTTTGCATAATTAACTTGCGTATTTAATTAATTTTGACATTATAACGAAGATGAATGTGCTAATTTGTTAAATTCCATCTTTTCATCCATCCTCTAACCGCTGCTCATGGGCGAGTTCTCAGGGCTGTCGTCAAATTGCCGCGGAAAAACGGATACACATAGGCACAAATTACTATTGTCACCACAGGGTGGCAGTATTGTGTTTTGTCCACACGCGTGAATTTTCTTCTAGAGTAACAGCGTATCCTGCGGGCGAGCGTTGTATGTCTTAGTGCGTCTCTTTTTGTTTTACCCGTCTCCCCAGGTGATTGTTATTCTTAAGTGTCTGAAATGCATTTTATGTCATACCACAAGATATTTTTGTCTACAAAGACTCCAGTGTATATGAGTAGGAAACAGGTTATCTAACAGGTAATGAATAGATATTACTGGCCTACTGGTTGACGCATTGCTTGGCAGCCTGCCATGATGAACTGGTTGCTCTGATAATGTGTTAGATCAGAATTTGGTGAGGTCTGAGCAGCAAAGCGACGCATGTTGTTGGTGGGTGAGATGCGGAAATTAAACGAACAGTCCACAAAGGCATGATCAGTGCTCAGTGATGCGCGCCTATATCAACGTGAAAACCGGCCACCATAGTGCACTGGAGCACATCTGCACTCCTCGCCATGGGGGGGTGTATCGCTGCTTCGCGGATGTTAACTGTCACACACAGCAGCTGAGTAGGGTGGGGGGCATGCATAACATAATGCCTGTTCTGCCCGCCCGCCTGCCAGGAAGACTGAGCTCCGGAAGGACAGAGGACTGAGCTCTGCTGGAAAACGCAGTGGTGTGATTCACACCCGCGACGGAGCTCAGGATGCTGCAGATCTCCTGCACTGCAAACCAGGAGGCAACTGTCACTTTGGAGTGGTGGTACTTCCACTAAAACTGTATAATACCGGCATTTAATGGATATCAGTTTCAAATTAAATTCAGTTATATTGGAAAGATCAAATACGCAGTATTTTGATTTGGTAATTAAAACAGCGATAGAAAAAAAGTTCTCAAATTCTTACAGTTCTCCAGTATCAAATCGATTTACCAGAGTAGCTTCTTTGTTAACATCTTGAAGGAGTCTACGACGACCAGAGATAAAGACATGGATTTCTTGAAAGGAAACAAAATACTAAATACTGATAAAGCTAAGTGACCTTTTAATCGAGCTGCAGATGCTTCACACCTTCAGTGACACTGGCTAGGTTGTGTACAAGGCGTGACAACTGCAGGACAGTGGCAGTCGTAAGGGACATTGGGGACCTGCATAAAGCACTCAAACATAGCAAAAGCGACAAGAAAGGGAGTGAGGGTGATGAATGGTGCAGATCAAGAATGGGAAGCGGCAGCAGAGCTCTGACCTTGGGCTTAAAGAAAAACGCAGATCAGTCAGACATACAAAACTAAACTAGTATTTATACTTGAGAAGTCCCAGAATGGCCATACTGGCATGGGCTATTCCTGATGTTCCCTCTGCAAACAAATCAGTTCAGGATATATTTATGAGAGTCAAGGCAGGGGGACAGATGTCCAGGGTACAACATCCATTTCACCAATTTCCCAGGACACCTGATATTTCAAAGTACGTAATCACTGCAACAACATGGGGAAAATGACCTAAAATAGTGATTAAAAGGCACAGCCATTTAAATAGAGTTAACATTTTATTAGTGTTATGTTGACTTCAGCTGCTCAAATGAACAATTTATTAGCATAATGCAAACACACTCTAAATGGCTTTTAGAGTTCTTTTTTCAGTCTATTAAAAATGATCATGACATTCTGACTTTATCCGTTAAAGAAAAATAAGAAAATAGAATTGACAGTACATTTAGGCACACTGTTGACACATTGTAAGCTGATATGCATAACTCATGATCATAGATTCATATGTACAGGGCAACTTTAAAAGCTCTGTATCATGGGGAGGAGGGGAGGTGGACAGAAAATAAACAAAAAATGCAGGTGCGTATATTCCGCGGGGGGGGGGACACCTGTACTCACTCTCCCAGAGTGCAAGTACAAGGTCTGGAAGGACAAGTGCAGCCCTGCTAAACTCATTAGCTACAGACGCCGCATAATTGAAAGACTATTACAAGTGGGCCAAGCCAGGCCAGATGGTGGAACTAAGCTTCAGGAAATCTTGGGTCAGCCGATGCTGCGACAGCGCCCTTTGGAGGTCGGCCCTCTCAGTAACATCTGCCTCTCATCTCAGCTGTGTCTAACCAGACAACCAAAATGCTGTCGCTCCACGTCACTAACGAAGCGCTATTCGTTATACAAAATTACACAGCGTTTAAAGACACTTTCCACTGCAGGACACCAAAGGCCCGCAGTCACCTGGGTTTCATAATAAACCTTGGTGTGCAGGCCAGGGGCTCTGTGCTGCCCCTACTGTCATGGTTTGCAGATTCGACCGGATATATTGTGAAACCATCCACGTCACCTCCATGTATATGCGTCTACGCAGAGAAAACATAAGGGGGCTTTGCCATGTGTTCTTGCAGTCCTGCTTGCCGACTGAAAGCCATGCTCAGCTGAACAGTGCCCATCGTCAACGAACGTTAGACTACGGAGGAGTGGAAAAAAAAAAGACTTATAAAACAAGTCCTTAAATAAAACGATAAAATAACAGAATGTGAGTTGGGTGCAGAAGACCCATCTTTTCAGGTTCTTTCAACATTTCAGTACAATAACGGCTTTCAATATACAATTTCTCAAATACACATGCATTAAAGAAAAATATTGCACAAAATTACATATTCTATGACGCAATGATTAAGTTTGGATATTTTTCAGAAATCAATTATAACCCTATAAATGCAGCTAGTCAACTGCCAGGGAGCCCATCGCTACCACTCCACTGTTGGTCATTTGTTAAATATTAAGGCTGATTCTCTATCATACAGTGGCACAGTTTTCTGACTTGAGAGGGTTGCATTTTAGTGCTACACATTTCTAAAATTAAGGAAAAAAAAAAAGTTAAAAAAAAAAAAAAATAATAATAACCCAACATATCCAGTCTTCACAAAGGAGTACACTCGCGTGGGTTTAAACCAGACTGTCCTCGGAGAGGGTTTTGTTCTTGACTGTACGCCTTGGTGGGCTCCATTCGAACGGAAACATGGGTCACCAGCCTGGACAGACAATCAAAACGGTTTCACAGTCACCTTTCTCTTAAATCCACGCCCCCCCCCTCCACACGCCCCCCCGGAAGGGCCCAAGATGAGCAGCTGTGTGCATTTCGCCCAACGTGCGATGCACAGAGGAGAAGGAGGAGCCCCAGCCATTGCTTGGTCCATGGCAGATCTTGAGGAAGAGGAGCTTCACAGATGGGGGTGCAACTCTGAAGACGGTGACTTCTCCTGTCGGCTCTCCCCCGAGGAAAAAAAAATACCTACAAAGCACTAAAGAACGTCGAGCTGTCACATCGCCAGCCGTGTTTTTTGTCGTCGCGAACTCTTCATGTACTACAAGTTGGCGAAGCACAATCTAAGTTGCGTCTAAGACTGAAGACCTCTAGCCTTTAGCTTGTACCCCCCGCCTCAGAGCTGGCGGGACGCGAACACCTCTGCTACCGCTTTATTCATCGAGCTCCTTAAAAAGTACACAGTATCTGTGTATGGTGCACGTCGACGATGAAAAAGGTTCGGGCATCTTAACACGAATTCCACATGGGCGGAATGCCCCATTCTCACAATCATTAAAACGATAATAAAACTGACATAAGTACTGGGTGCCGTTGATGTGTGTTAAGCACCACCATGTCTCTCAGTGGTATGCATGTTTAGTGTTCAATACTTCTTCATAGGGATAAAACTATTTCTATGCTACAACCACATTGGTATAGTGCCCACAACTAAGTGATGGGGCAAGTGGGAGGGGAGGGGGGGGCTGGGCGGTGTACGTCCACACATGGTCTGCAAAGCTGATTTTCGATGCCCAACCCCCTCCCCCCCCCCCATCTCCCATGTCGCCAAAGCTTTGACCTGTCGATGACCAGGAGGCGGCACGCCCTGTGCTGCAGGTGATGGTAGTAGTGGGGGGGGGGTGTCACCTCTTCTGTGCCGTCTTGAGTCTCTTGGAGTATTTGAGCGTGCGCTCGGAGCGCGAGTACAACTTGACGAAGAGCTCGGGGAACTTGTACTGTGGGAACATGGTCTCCAGGAAGCCCTCCAAGGACACGTAGACCAGGCGGCGGTTCAGCTGCTGGTGCTGGAACATCTCGAAGACCCGCAGGATGCCTTTGCGCGTGGTGTCAGCCCCGATGATGTGCTTCAGCTCGTCTGTGCCCACACGAGAAACAAGAACCGCGGCAGTGAGGGATTATGGGTATGACGGCAACAAAAAAAAAAAAAACACCCAAATGCATGTGGGATTACTGGAACTCAACAGGAACTGAGAATCCATCACGCTGGTCACAGGATAAACCAGCCGATACAGGATAATCCCACCAAGTTTTGGTTTCAAGCTTCATTTCTCACATTATTAGTGTTAACGAACCGCAAACTGAGTAAAATGTGTTGCTTTCAATTGAGCATTTTATTCGTCTGGGGTATTTTTTTTATGTCTGTAATTAGATGCAGCATAATATAATCTAGCTATAAGATTTATGATCTCACATCGTGACACAAACAAAAAGTAATCGACCTTCTCCGACCAAAGGTCACGAGTTCTGGAACCGATTACAGATGCGCCTCCCGTAACCAGGAACCGCCCAGCAGTCTCCCCCTCCCTGCACTCACGCCTCCACAGCGCCCCCACCTGGCATAATCCCCAGCAGGCTGGTTTTGGCAGCCACTCGTGTCCTCATGCGGATGCTCTTGTCCCTCCGCGGCAGAGTCTCCGCCAGGATCCCGTTCGGCCAGTAGGAGTCCCTGCGAGGGCCCGGAAACATACATAAGTACCAACGGCCGGCGGCCCGGCTCACGGACTGGGTCCGGAACGCCAGCGGCAGGCTACGACTTGCCTAAATCGCTTCACGTAGTCGGCCACCTGCTCTGGGGATGTCATGAAATCTACGTGATCCACGATTTTCCTGGAGGACAAGAGGGGGGAGATGCAGAGGTTTAATAAGTTAGATACAAATACTTACTGATCTTAAACTCAAGTGACAAGTGTGCCGACAAGGTGTGACACCAGTCAACACGTCCCTGTATATGTGTGCAAGCAGCTCCCCGGAGGTGAGAGTGTGGACGGCTGCTCCCGTTACCGGCGTCCCCGCGCGAGAGCCCACGTGTCCCCTTACCTATTGATAGTGTCCCCATAGGTGGCACGGATGAGCTGCTGCAGCAGGTTCTTGATGTTCCTCCTCAGCCACTGATTCCTCTCCTTCAGGTCGAAAACCTCGTCCATCAGCAGAAGCATCACACGCAGAGGAATATTGTCGTCCACCTATGGGGGTCAAAGGTCACCGCCGGTTACTCCCTTTACGGTGTACATCGAGAACAATTCAGAACGATGCATCTGTGGGGAATCAAGTTCCCCAGAAACTAGTTCCAAAATTAAAATTGTTTTGTGGGACATTCTGGAGAAGAGAAACAGGGCAATTACCAAAGGGTTGGACGATTACATTATCTAGACATTTTTTATTTAAAAAAAAACAAAAAAACAACAGCATTATCAGTAATAATAATTAAAAAATTAAGTGACTATTTAAAAGGAAAAGTAGTGGGGATGGAGGCGACTACAAAGGCTCCGAACTTTTAGGGAACTGAAACACAATCCTGATCCGATGCTGGACCGATTACCCTAACCCTCCCCTTCTGATCATGGTACTGTCCTGTTACACATATGACCTTTCCCCATGATGAAGCAGATTGACCCACAGCAGAAGGGAAATGGGGGTGGCTAACTCACATTGTCGTCCAGTTGGGCTGAGATGCGGAAGTGTTCGGGGTCGATGTCTGATTTTGCCATCAAAGGCGGCACCTGTGGACGGTGAGAGACTGCGGCGTCAGACACAGAAGACCCTGTATGAGCAACATGGCCCTAACAAGCGGGCCAACTCACCCTCGCTTCAACATTAACTATACAGCTTAAATAAAGACTAGAGACTATAAAATAGTTTCTATAAAATAGAGACTATTTTAAAATCCGCGTGTCGATCCTGTTTTTAATTTATTCGAAACTCAGGACTTTTCAGGCCAGTAAAGAATGCGATTTTTTACTGGTGGACTTTGAAAGTGAAACTGGGAAGGGGGAGAATCACACTTTCCTTTTTCAAAAGTCTCCTTGAGGAAGTGTTATATTCAGAGAAGCAGACACAGAAAAGTGACACTCTAACATCACACAGAATAATGTGTGAAAACTTCAAGTCCCCCCCCACACACAGATTTTGGTTACAGTGTCCCTGTCTACACTGGAATTACAACACTGTAACCAAAATCTATTGTTGCACATTCTGTCCCTTCAATTTCATTACCCATGTATTTTTAACTGCATTTTTATCCATGTCCATGTTTCAGTATGTGTTTAAAAACATTCATCAATTACCGTTTCTTGCACTATGACCAAAGAAATCATAATTCCATCTCAGCGTGCGACACACAGATCATCTAGCTGAAGGTGACACGTTTTGACTTTTGAGCGAACATCATCAAATCTGAGCGCATCAAACAAAACATGTGAAGAGCAGCCCTGGTTCAGCTCTCAGTAAACAGCACGAACCCACAGTGCTTACAGTGCAAGCGGAGCACAGCAGCCAGTGTCACCACTTCACACATTCAGCAAGAAAGCCGTCGCATGACAAGCCGCCTTCGCAGGGCCGCCGTCCACGGCGAGACTCCCACCGCAGTGTGTATCTATTACACACTCATACGCACATCTTAATGTATGTAAATCACTTCACTGAAATGTTACACTGCACCTCAATTATGCAGTGTGCCAATGCACTCAACCGAAGAGTGGAGGGAGCTAGCAGGAAGAATCCTGCCTAGGAGGTCATACTTTACTTTCAGGCTGCAGACGGTTGTGCACATGGCAGCTTGTGTTCATAATAATAATAATAATATAATAATAACTGATACTTTATTAATCCCCGTGGGGAAATTATTTTTACGCCTCCCTCAGCTTGCTGTTGGGGCGCCCAGGGAGCTGGGGGTTAAGGGCCTTGCTCTAGGACCCGCAGACGTGCTGAGGCTGGGCTTGAACCGGCGACCTTCATGCTACATTTGGCTGTGGATATGGATGGTCGTGGTCAGTGTGTGCATACAGCAGTAATATTCCACCAGACCAGCAGAGGGCAGATGTACAAACACAAATTCAAGCAGTGTAGTGAATTGAGTAATCTTTAAACATGTACATAAAAGTTATAGTCAAGGCTTATGCGATATCACGGTAATAAGATATACTACAGTATTCTGAAATCCTTGCGACTAAATTAGCCGGGAATAGTGTCGCTTTTTAATATATCTCGCACCTCGGTATAATGTCCGGACAGTACGAAAAATTAGATCTGCAGGTACCCTCCAACCTTCCTCATACATCTGCTCACAACAGCGGCAACAATAACAGCTATTCTTTCTCTACCCTTCTGTCGTTGACCGCTGATCTGTGAAAATGCACACTGCCACCTACTGGAAATACCTAACTATGCACATGTGTGATCGATGAGCCTGGATGTGCAGTTTCCACTTGACATAAAAATCTGTGCTGCACACGTCCTGCAGCCGAAATCTACGTCAAGTCTCGTCCGCAACCGAAAGCGCACATAGAAAAGTGAAGTATGAATTGGCTTTTAAATGCCCCCCCCATCCCTCCCGGCTGGTGACCATTTCCTCACCTTGAATATGGACTGCTTGATGTCCTGGCCGAGCCTCTCGGACATGCGGCCCATGTTGTCGGACACTTTGGTCATGCCCTCCGCCAGGCTGTCGGGCAGAGACTTCACGGCGTTGGACACGTTTCGCATGGAGCTACGCAGCGGGTTCACAAAGACGTCCATCTGGGGACGGAGGACGTGGTCGTTCACCCCGTCACACATGCATACTTTCCAGATACCCGCACACGTACAGCTACACATATGATAAACACAAGATACTGGCTTGGAGATCTACATACTGTCAGCCAATCAGCAGCCCCCCATGCCAACAGAGATGCATTAATGACGCCCAGCTGGCTCTTATTGACTGATTACCCTGTTAGGAGTAAGATGGGCCAGCTATGTGGCTGCAGAGGGAGATGCGCAGATTTAAGGAGCTTCAGGTGAGCAAAACAACAGGTAGTAGTTAGTTAGCTACCACTGATTTCTCTTGAGCCTTCTCTCCGTTTCCACGTTTTTTTTTGTTTTTTTTTTTTAAACTTTGTCGTTTCCATTTAAAAGGGCCTCGTCATATATTTTAAATAAATTCCCTTCTTGAGATTATCATGTGATCCACGTCACAGAAGTCTAACTCATAAATTCCCAGAACACAAGCAAGCGATAACTGGCAAAGCTTAGACTAACCAGGAAAGACCTATAACATTCGGCCCCAGACAAAACATCCAATGCATTTTGGGTACTTTCACAACATTCAGAAAAAACAATTGAGAAAAAAAATCCTGATTTTAAATGTGAACAGTAGGTGGCGCTCCTACCTTTCGCGCAAACTCCCCCTTGCCCTTGCTATAGGCCTTGTTTTCCAGGAAGTCGTTCACGTATGGCGTGAGGGTTGGGCATGCCTTCACCATCTCTGGGTTCAGCAACAGCTACAAGCACCAATAGCACAGCGCCTCAGTGACCTTTCACCTGGCATGCATGCACCACACCCCAATCACATGAAGGGTGTGAGACTCGACTCACAAAAGGACAAAAGCGTCTTTACTCTGTCCGGAACACCTTTCGTATGAGGAGAGATCACTGCCGGAAAACCAGGACAGAAAACCTCCCTTATGGAGTAGAATTTCCAGAACTTTTTAAACAACATCTTAATTTTAACTTATTAATGTACTGAACATTAAATGCAAAAAGCAGAATTTTAAAAAGCTCTACAAACACTGGAGCGGAATATTTTGACAGAATAAGCACGGTATGAAAAGGGAGATGTTTTAAATGAGAAGTATTTTACTGAACAGACTGTCGCCGATGCCATCACACAGAAAGTGCCGGAAGCCACAGATGGGGTCATATTTAGAGGCTGCAGTAAATAAGCAGACAGGCTTCACACCGCAGCGTGAAAAGCCAAGGGTGACACTGGAGCACAACAAACCCCGAAGGCGCCTGCCCTCCAAACGTGCGACCAGTGTGACATCCTGCTAATCTCTCCCCGGCGACCGCGGTCGCCGCCTATGGCCGGCTCAGCTTTTACGAGCCGGCGAGTAATTAGGGGAGCCCTCTGGCTGACACTTCAGTGACAAAAGCTGCGAGACTCGTTAGCGTGTCCCGAGGGACCGTTTGCAGCGTCACCGAAACCGGGAGGAAACACAGAAAAACCGTCTAGCAGGATGCAGGGCAGATGTGCTCCGGACTGGCGGGCAGAGGCGTCCGAGCGTCGACCTTCACCAGTAACGGTGGGGGGGCCTATAAACCGGCTTCATAAGTAGTACGGCACGCTGGTGAGGACGCAAGGCGTCAGTTCAACAAGGGCGACACACGCTGCATGTGAAATGGACAGTGCACTATCACAGACTTTAAAAACAAATCCACCGTGACTGAATGCCGACTCTGCGTTCGCAGAAAGCAGCGTACAGCTGGAAAAAAAAATGTCGGACAGTCTTTGGAGCAACTGGGGGATGAGGGCCTTGGCCTCAAGGGCTGAGCGGAGAAATCACTGTCAACCCTGGGATTTGAACCAGCGACCTTCTGATCACAGGCACAATGTCCTAATCTGCGCAGCCTTACACCCCCCCCTTACTCCTTATTACCCTTAACATGTAAGCAAACAGCGCCCCCCCACCTGGAGGTAGGCATTGAGGTCCTTCTTCCTCTTCTCCAGGAAGTCCCTGTCCATGTTGTTGAAGGTCTTCTTTCCTGGAAGCTTCAGGATGGCTGAGAGATTCGTGAACTATGGGGGACACAACACACACACACACACACTACTTTGTAAAACCCTTCAGGGAGGATCCGTCGTCTGACCAAGCCGCTCTCTCCAGGATCACCCACCTGCTCGGTGATGCGCATGTGGAAGTCGTGAAAGTCGCTATAGCGACGGTAGGTCTTCCAGCAGTCCTCGCTCCCGTCCAGATTCTTCCGGAACACAGTGATGGCGTACAGAGCGTAGGTCTTCCCGTGGTCATTACACACGCCTGCCACGGGAAGTTGGTTTAAAAAAGTATCAGGTACTAAAGCTGGCAGAAGGAAAAGTGAGAGAAAGGGGGGGGGAGGGGAAAAAGAAGGAGAGAAAGAGGCAGCCAAGCATATAGTGGCAGGAGGTGGCAGGCAGGAAAGGAGGGATGGGATCATGAGAGAAGGAAAAACAGAATAAAAAGTAAAGTGATGAAATGACAGGATCTCAGACGACAACAAGAGACTCCTGGCGAACGAGGGGACAGGGTGTGTTCGGGGGGGGGGAAGAGATGGGAGTAGAGCGATGGGAATAATACAAATCCCAGGGCAAAGACTCACCCCAGAAAGGCACGCCTTCCCCAAACCTCCCCCGAAATATTTACAAGCAAAAGTGTAATTATCAACTTTCTAAAAAACAAGCCAGAGTTCTGGCACAGGCATGTATTTTGATGGCCATCTGGTTATATCGTTACATCTGGGAACTGCTGCGACAGGCGATCCATCGCAAGGCGGACCGCAGCACAGCTGTCCTGCGCGAGGGCGGCGGACGTACCGGTGTCGGAGATGAACGCGTGCAGCTGGAAAGCCTCCTCGGAGCTTGCGGACGAGAGGTCGTCCAAAGACTGAAAGCGACGGAGACAGAGAGGCTCCGAATGAGACCTCCGATTTCATGTGATCCCACATGTGAACCCTCCCCCCGTTCAAATTTTCCCCCCCGCCCCCCCCACCCCCGGACAGGTGGGCTCCCCCCCCCCCCCCCCCCAGGAAACAGGATCTACCCCTGAACTCTGACAGAGGCTGTACCTGTCTATTTGAGCATTTGCCGATCCTACTTTTCAGACCACAAATCCTGAAACATCTAAGTTCGGCTGATGGGACACCTACCAAGTTTATGCTCCCCGTCGGAGAGCCGTTGAACGATTCTGTGGGAAGAATAGAGGCGAAGGAAATAATGGGAAAAAAAATCTAAATCAAGAGGAAGGCAATGAATAAAACAGACATTTCAGAAAAGGATACACTCCAACTATTGGGGGGGGGGGTGGGGGGGAATACAGAAGTGGAACACAGGAAAGGTAGACAGCAAATGCAATTTGTCAGACACGGGCAGCACCTGTAGCTAAACTATCTAAAAACAGCTCCAGCGGACTGTCCACCTGTAGCCTACAGCCCGTGGTCCTGAATAAGGGCCCCGACTGTCACCGGATGGGGGACAGAAGGGGGGGCGGGGGTGCAGCGGCTGAGGCAGAGGTGACATTTCACCGGAGGAATGCAAAAGGCAAACAGCTGGACGGTGGCATGAAAGTGAGACCGGCATGAAAGTGAGACCGGCATGAAAGTGAGACCGGCACAGTGTAATCCCGCCTCCTGAAGCTGAAACTTCCTCTGCCAGGCTGTTCACTTCAGCCCTCGAACCCTAATGTGTTTATCATTAAGGTAACGCTTTGATACCCGTGCTATTCCTGCCTCGGGGCCCAGGTATAGGTTAAATAAATATAGACACAAGTGTCTCGTATAAGTTTCAGGTTAAATTCCCATCCCCAAGAGCAAGAAAACATGCAGCGGGCTAACATGCTGTTAGAATCATCCTGATTGTCACCGGCTTGAAGCGGAGCTGCAGGCTGCTGCGGGGGCTGCCGTCCCCACCCCCACCCCACAGGGATGCAGACATGTTGCAACAGCGGGTTACGCGCACCGCTAATTTCTCTGCATTTCTGGGAAGCGAATCCTGCACGCAACGGACATGTAACCACACGCACGCGCATGGCAAAGTTAAAATAAAAGCAAGCGTGAGACTCGGTAGAGCAATGATGGGGACGCGAACCCAAACATTACCGGCTCCGGTTACGGGTGGAGCGAGGTGCTTAACCAGTAATGCCCCGGTAAAAGCATCCAGCTGGGTTAATGCATCCGCTGTGTGTAACGTGTGAAAATCTGCTTTAGTGACTATTCACCATCTGTCCAGTTAGAGGGCATGGATCTAATCGCCCTGTCACCAACAGTCCAGTATTAGCCCCCCCCCTCCCGGGCCCTCCCCCCCCTCCTGCTCACCTCCCTCCCCATCGTCGGAGCCCCGGAAGCTGGGCTCCTTCAACATGTCGAGCTCGGCCAGCATCCGCACGTACAGGGGATGCTGTCGGAAGGACGGGTAGAAGCGCTCGTCGCGTAGCATCGTGTCGTACACCTGGGGCACAGGAAGGGCGCCCCCATCAAAAGGGTGCCGACCCCACCCACATCACGGCTTCACTGTGAAACGCGCTACACAAACACATAACGCTGGCGGGCGGGGGGTGATGTACCCTTCTCTGGATGTCGTCAAATATCTCCGGCGTGGGGTCCTCATGGTTCAGCTTCTCTGCCAGCTTGGCCACCAGCGCCTCATCCACCTGGACTCTGGGGGAGGCCTGGGAACAACCACAAGCTATCTGAGCACAGCCCGGTTTGGCCCTGCCCAACCTGGCACCGCCCACTTCTGGCCACACCCACTTCTGGCCACACCCACTTCTGGCCACACCCACTTCTGGCCACACCCACTTCTCATACTTTTGCTGTAAACAATGAAAGCACTTTCAAAGGGAAACTACCGGACATTATTTCTTCCCATCAACTCTTAATGTCAAGGCAATGCTCAACAGCTAATTTTTGAAGGAAGGAGTGCCATTGTGGGGACGCCAAAGAGGCACTCACCTTCTCAGAGAGATACTGCTCGTATACCCCTAGGGCGGCGGCCTTGAGCAGCCCCTTGGTCTGGCTGCCCTGTTTGCGGCCGTCTCTCTGCCAGCTCAGCATGGCCTCCAGCTGCTGCTGGGCCGTTACCCGGTAGCCCTCCACCGTCAGCCAGAAGAAGAGATCCGCTTGGCCGCCCATCTTCTGCATGTAGTCTGGGATTTGGGGGCGGGGGCAACGTAAGGCAGGCTGCTGATGGGGGAATCTGCTCCCCAGTGTCAGACTGATGGGCACAGACAGACAGACAGCGCTTACCCATGAAAAACTGCAGCGCGATGTTGTGGACCAAGATGTGCTCCAGAGGTATGATGCAGAGTTTCCCAAAGTTGGCCGCCAGCTTCAGGGCATCTACTTCCTGTCAAGAAAGGCCGGAGGCAGACGTGCTCAGTCAGCATGGCTCAGCGCACGGGAACAAAGTCGCCGGCTTATTCCACATCACAAATACGCGATGATCAACCGGTGTCGAGCGTTAATACAAGACTCCTACCAGTGGGGGGCGCCAGCAGGAGCCAGAGACTACTGAAAACATTTAGAAAAAAATGCACCATAGAATATTTCGGTTGTCCTTACCTTGCCGGACTGCAGCCTCTGAATTCTGGTTTCACAGACTTTTCTCACAAAGAGTAAACTATTTATCTGATTCTTTATCATATTTATATCTACAAAAGGATGGAGAGAGAGAGACATTACTTTTGTTGCACATAAATGTATGAGATCACAGGCACATGGCTAAAGAGGGCTTCTATGGGAACTAATTAAATAGGTTACGTTTAGCAGTCAGGACGCCCCCCTACCGTCTCCGGCGGTGTCCAGCGAGCGGAGGTACTGCAGCTCCTCCATGGCCTTGTCCTTCACCGCCTCGAGCTCGGATGGCTTGTCCGTCAGCTTCAGGACAGTCATGAAGGCCTCGTAGTTGGAGCTCGAGTCACGAATCTGCAGTCCACAGCCAGCAGTAAGCCCACGGGGGGAGGAGGGGATTGCGGTATTTCATAGCATTTAGCATAAAGACGTCATGCGTGAGAGTGTGAATGAGGCAGGGGCTTCCCTGCCTTACCATCAGAGGTCCATCTCAGGTGCAGAGCTGCAGTGCTGCCCACTGATTACACACAATAACTAAGTCAGAAGAGACTACAGGTCACTTACCATCCATATAACAAACTGATTAATATAATCCGGGTCACTCAGCTGATTGATCAATGGCAGTAGAACACCCTTTGCAAGAATTTCCTGTTGGGGGGGGGGCAGAAACACTCTAGTCACACCTGCCTCTTCAGAAATTAACACAGCCTTCATCGTGCCTGAAATTTCACACTTGACCCTCCCTGACAAACTAGGAGCACAAACACTGCAGATCTGGCTACCTTAAGACACAATTCAAATACCTCGAACTTTATACTAATAACAGCTGAATAGAGAACCGATAAGACGTGGCTAATATTTCACAGTAAAACAACCAATGAAAATGGGCGCACTGCTTCTTTAAATGCAAGACCACACACACCCCTCTTCAGAACTTCATTTGTCTTCTGTTGCCAGACTATGAATGTATCACAGAGACATAAGTCACTCAGGGTGAGGGGGGGGGTCACACCTGTAGCTGTGTCACACATGGCACCCTGTATAGAATCCCCACTACCTCCAATAAAAATTCAATAACGGTCCAGACTCACCCTGAGGAAGTATCTCATGTTCTTGTTGTGGAAGTCTCCTGGAGGTAGTAACAAATACAGCAGCACCTCGCACAAGTCCCTCAGAAAGCCTGTGACGGAGAAGCATCGGTATGGTCAGGGACTGCAACAGGACGTTACAAATTACACACAAAAGATGGCGACAGCCAAAATGAAATGGCCCTTTGAGGGACCCAGGCTCAACCCCACCTCAGAAGAGTCGAGGGCCCATATCACGAAGCAGGGCTCAGGTTTGTCTTTTCAGTGGGCCCCACTGTAAGTCACTTTGGGACCCCCCACCCTGCTAGTGTAGTGACTGTTTGTGACCAACAGGGGGTCTCTAATACCTTGTGGTGGTAAACAACACCACTGCATGGATCCATTGTGCCACCTGGCTTCCTAATACTGCACCCTAAAGGTGACATATTGATACATGTTGATTTAACACAACCTACTAATGTCAAATTGAAGAAATCATGAATCTAAATCAAGTTCAAAAAAGCAAATTCTACCAGTGTGTTGAGTTTAACGGATATATCTGTAGAACTGAATGGGAAACAAGGGCCATGCGATGAACGGTTTGTGGACACAAAGAGCAGGAGGAGGAGAAACCAACGAACACCAGGCCTGGGGATGGAGACACACCTTCTTCATCTTTGGGAGCGGTGCAGACAACATCTCGGCAGATCTTCCTCTCCAACTCCACCTCCGCCTCAAAAAATGAATCCAGCAACTCCTCAGGGGCCTCTCCTGCAACAGTGCCAATGTGTGGCCAAGCTCTACATCTCTACAAGGTGGTTTTGATGGCTAATTCTAAGGGTGCTTTTCCACTGCCACCAAGAACTGGTCCACACCCAAACCGTACCCATCCTGAGATGGCCTTGCTTACTAGCAGGGCCAAAAACATGATTAAACTAAGCTGGTTGCATCACCACCGTCTAACTGGTTGAAATGCATGGAGATACCAGTGATCAGTGTCAATATGTATATTGACTATCTAAAGGTTATAAGGGCATATTCTATACATTATTAGTTGTATCATATATTGTGGCATACTGATGCATTCCCAATAACTTAAAAAGTACTATTGAATGGCTGAATGGAATGGATTTGTAAAGCAAATCAACGCAAGCTAATGCTAATTCTGCTAGCGATTGATGCTAACATAACATGGGGATTCTCACAGACGCGCTAGCGGAAATTGGCGTATAGTAAATCGTACACCGTGTGAACAGTAAATAAGAGTCTCTTCGGTTTTACGTCACTGTCACTCTCCAAACCCAGCAACTCCTTTACCGAACTGACCCATCTGCTGTGGAAAATCTGTGAGCTGGAACTGCACTGTAACTGGTCTCTTTTTGTGGTACAGCTCAGGTACGGCCTGGTTCCCGTATGCCAGTGGAAAAGCACCATATCTCCCCCTCCCATGCATGGAAGCATCCGTGATATTCACTGAAAAACAAACAACTACTGTTCCATCTGAATCTTTGAGGTTTGACTAACTATCAGCGCTTCAGGCGTCAGCCGTGTGCCCTCCGCGCCCAACAGAATTTCCTTTCCAGGAAACAGTATGAGTAAGATGAGTTTAACTGGAAGGATAAACATGACCCATCAACTACAGGGGAATTACACAACATAGCAGCATAGGAACAAACGTGCCCAGTGCACTGCTTCAGCAAGCAGAGCCAGCGACCTCCGTGCTGCTCTTACGCTGTTTAGAGTCCTCTTTCTCATTCAGCCTCTCTTGGGCCATCCGGAAGACCCGCAGGTGTGTGGCAAAATCATCTACCAGTCTGGTGGTGAAGTATGGTTGCCAGTCCACTTCCTTTGACCTGTTGAGAGGGGAGGGGTCGTTTTTTACCCCGGAAAACGATGCCAGTTCGTTTCGCAACAACAGGCTGGCGCTTGCATGAGAAGCCCGTTACGCAACGGTGGGCTTGACGGCAACATCGCGGTTATACCTCGTGGAGAACTGGACGAGAGCATTTTGAACAGTCTGCCTGATTTCCAGCAAGAAGGATTCATCATCGCTCAGGGTGTAGTACCAATACTGGATGTAGTCCCTCAGCGCAAACTGAATAACCTTTAAAAGACAAGGCGATAATGGAAACCGAGAATGAAAATGTCGCTTTATCACAATACAAACATGGCTATTCAGAATCACCACTGTGACGCAAGTGGACATTCCAGCCCAAGCAAAGACCGTAAAGAAATGACAGGCACACCTCTACATAATTACAGTACTATTTAATCAGATAAACATATTCAAATTATTTTGGATTCAACACATCTGAACAGTTTGTTTTTGATTTGGCGCAGGCTACCTCCGACAGAGCAGGAGGAAGATGGGTCTCACTGTGCCCGATGTCTGTACTGGGCACAGGGAGGGAGCTTTGGGGATGAGTGACACCACCATGAGGCTGCAGAGCATTACTGTTCTGTCAATGCATCAGATGCCGTGAAACGTCGGGCGTGGTCATAACGGCAGGCAGCATGGGTGAGACATGGGAAACTATAGGGCAGGGCTCTTCAAATCTGGACCTCGATTCCAAATCCAGGCCTTGTTTTCAGTTCTCCCAGGTAGTTTAATAATTACTGATTCTGATTGGTCAGAGGCTTCACACCTGGCTCACAGGTAAAGGAAGGCTGGAAAACCAGCAGGACTCAGACCTCGAGGATCGTGATTTGAATAATAGGACTATAGGGTGTTACACCATTCCCACGACGGCACGGTGATTAGAGCGTGATACACCCACAGATACAAACAGACTAAGTCTAAGTTTATATGCCAGCAAATACATATAAACAGGCACCCAGGGGCAGTGTAACAGGCCGGTGTTTCCCAGTTCAGCAAAGCCCCCCTCCCATTGCAGGCCATGGTGTATACACTACAGCAACAGTTCGGGTTTTTGTCCAGGTCCACTGTGAACACTGCATCAGTCAGACCTGGTCCTCACCACAAACAGCGGTTAAGAAGGTGCTTAGCCAGCAAATCAGACTGATAAGCGACCATCACGTTGGTCATGCACATGATAGTCATTGTTGGGTTTTTTTGTGGGACGGGGGGGGGGTTGCATCTGTGGATACTGTCTCGCTGCGGTCACTGTGGTCACAGAGTATTTTTAACTGTGTACGTCCTGAACTGCGGTTAAATCAGGAAGCCAGAGCGCTCTCTCAGCAGAATAGAAAAAAATAGGGCAAAATATCGCAGAAAGAAAAGCCGCCATCAGCAATCCGAAATGAGAGAGACGCTGCGTCAGTAAGTCCGACATCAGACACGGCTAGAGACGGCGTAACAAGGCTTCATTCGGGGTTTCAGGGTCACCTGCTGACCTGCAGCCACGGCCAAAAATAAACACACTTGAGAGACTTTTACAGAAGGTGAAATCCGAGCAGAAGACTTGCGTGGAGCTCTTACCTGCTGCAAAGGCTCGTCGATAAAGCTGGAACCTGTCAGTCGTCTGTCTATCTTGATGGGCTTGGATTCAAGTTTCATTTCGTCTAACGTCTTGGAATCGGTAACATTTGGGACAAGAAGTATAGGGAAAAAAAAAAGAGACCAAAAAGCAGCTGTGATACTGACTTTTATAGAAGGTGTATGTCACTTTTTCAGTACTTGCTAGAATGCATATTGCTACTCTATGATCTCATAGTAACTGCGGTTGCCAGCTGTCAATCACAAACTAAGTTAACCTCTTTTCAAACTGGTCTGTCATACTGTTGCCACTGGGTTACATCTGCATGGGAATCTCACCCCTCTTGGAATCCTAATTTCTACCATTTTGTCTGCCCGCCCCTGGCAAAGCATGTTCCCGATGCTCTTGCATAACAGAGCCTACCTTGGGAATGCCAGTCGCCGTGGCCGGAAGGTAGGAGTGTTCGCATTTTTCCAGGTGTTTCTCGGAGTTCGTCTTCCCGAATAAAAGTGTAACGGCGAAGCCTCTGCGGAAACAAGGGGTGGCAGAGCGTTGTCAGTCGGCCATCGAGACGGCTTCTCTCGGACCACAACCAGCCACAGATGTGAGGCTGAAATTTCAAAGTCAAAATTACACATGGTCTCTTACAGACAGATATGTAATGTTTCGGAGGGGGGAAAAAAAAAAAGATTTTTCTTGCTCGTCTGACACAGTGGAGCTCGAGCAGTCGACTCACCCGCCAAGGAAGCAGAAGACATAAAAAGCAAAGTAAAATATCGCAAAGGGTCCAAACGTGATGAGGAAGAGCAGCACTCCGAGAGCTCCCCATCCCCACATGGACAGGCTGGCCTGAAACACACAGGCACAGACAGACAGACAAGACAGACAGACAGACCATCACTCTTTATTCACTTTTCACTGCATCATCTAGTCATCAATGACCCACACTCTGCTGCCACAGTGTCATGATTAACAGACTAAATTCACTTCTAATTAGTTTTCCCAATCAGTTTCAGCGCACTGTAACCCACTTTCTGTTGGGTATCCCACCTCTACCAGTTCAACTCCAGACGACCCACAGAGGATGAGCAGCACTGGCACACAAAACACACACTCAGCATTTACATTTACCACATGGCTTCAGGTCTGCTGCACGAGCAGAAAGCAGCATCTACACGCTCATGTCAGAGCCCTCTAATGAAGCGCAGGAATAACACATATATTAACAGTAATTTACCCAGTTTGAGCATTTATAGCAGAGCAGTCAAGATTCACACGTTTAAAAGGAGCAAGCTTTTGCGCTACAAAGATTCCAACAAAAAAAAAAAAAAATAATAATCCAAGCGTGTACAGGGGTGGCACGACCACATGACAAAGAGCCCAAATAACGGTTTACGCCCCGTGTACGATGAGTGCGACCGTGACGAGGCGTGTTCTCGAGCCGCCCTGAAAGACGGAGGGCGGCGTTTGGGGTGAGCTTAGGGATGTAGGCGCTCACATTCACAGGCTTCCTGTTATCCTGTTATTGTCCCGTCAGGAAACAACGCTGGACATGCTGCCGAAAACACGGCACCCGCAAAAAAAAGAAAAATTAAGGACCATTTACACCCTTCTGCACTAAAGTAACAAAAAGACTTTCAGGCCGTCAGATGGTGGTGATATTACACTACATGTATCACATATGAACATTAGATATTATGCAATATCTGTACTGAGAAAACATGCACAGACACACATAAACAAGGACCGAGTTCTGCAGACGCGGCATGTCAGCACACGTGCTCGCAAACATACGCACTGTTTAATCTAACCTGATATAACGATACAAATCAGCACTGAGCAGCATCTGCTGCCTGATCATGTTTGTTCATGACCTTCCCGCTACTACACCTGTACGCACCAACCTGTTTGACAACAGGAGGAAACTCCTGCTTTATGAATCAAAGCAACTCATTCTTAATTTAGCGCTGTACAATAAGCTCCGCCTCCTCCCCTCCCACATACCGCCAAATCCTACTGTGAAGGCAACGTGATTAAATAGCTCGTGCCTAGAAATCAAAACTTTTCACCATCCTGTAAGACACCACTTCGAGGCTTTTTTAGGTTATTTTTTTAGGTTAAACCTGACAGCTCACACTATGTGAATATTCACCCAAACAATTATCCCACTGGTGTAAAACTCACCATGCTGAGAAATCAATCCATTTCCCAGAAGCACTTACCCAGTACAGACTCACAGTGAGCCAATCCCAGGAAGCACAGAGCACATGACACGGGACATCCCAATTATCATCACCGCGGGGGGAAAGCAGAGTACGCGAAGGAAACCCACACAACGGGGAAAAAATGCACTAACCCCATATGAGCTGGGACAAGAATCAAGTCCCCAACACTGCTGGTGTGAGGCCTCAGTGCTACCTGCCGAGGCACCGGGCCGCCCACGGACACAGCGAAACCCCACGGCTGACCTTTGCCCTTCTTGATTTTATGCCAATGTTGGCTCAGGTTCCACCGCAGAATTAAGAATGGGCCTGTGCACAGAACCGCAAGGCTGCCCAATTCTACAGCAACCTACGCCATTCAAATTATTCACAACAGTGAAGCCAGTTCAGCTACAAGTTTAGCTTTTGGAACTATAAATAACAGCAAAGTTATAAATCATAAATCAAGGAACAAGTACAGGAGCTTCAGTCAGTAACTCCTCATTAAAGGTGTTTCACTATTATGTTACCTTAAAATACCTCCTGCTATATCGGTTAGATTTCGGGAACCAGTTTAAGTCTTCACAAATAACTTAACTGAAGAACTTGTACTTCCTTATAATCTGTTAATTCAGGGTATTTACGTCCTTAAGACTGCAAACATTTTTATCCCCTAATGCTTCACTTGTTTACAAGTCCAAAACAATTTGTGTCCACGTGGGAAGAGGGGAGCTGAAGCTTTCTTTCTTGTGCACTGCATCACTCAAACAAATTATGACATTTGCAATAATAGCCCTGGAAACAGAAAGTTGGATTTTATTTATTTATTTTATTCATTATTTATAGCGCAGCTAGGTTATCAAACAAAGGCAGTGCCAGGACGGCAGCATCAAATGCCGCCACGCTGTACTTACTGGTTCAGGCTTCTGGCACTGGAAACCCACATGACGGTAACAGACACGCGCGGGCCAACATACGTGATAGTTACTCAGATTTCGTGAGGATATTCTAATTTCTAGGATCACAGGGGCACACACAAGATTCGGTGATAGACTGCCACGGTTCTCTCACATTCATCACACTCTGAGTTCTTATCTGCGCTGCAGGGCCAAATTTATCACTATGCAAAGGTCGATCTCCAGCATTTAAATTATACCAAAACTACCCACAATGCAGCATGTCGGACTCTCTGTAAAGCTCTGTAGCAGTACAACACCTGAGTCCTAACTTTTCTTTGAGACTAAAAGTACGACTGGAGGATAACACTTTGTTCCATAATAGTCCTGCATGCTAATTAAAATATTACACTAATGATTATTTTACAAATTAAGATAAGCAATTAGCAATAAAGAAATAGCACTTTTCATAGTACTAGATTAATTTTATATGGTGCTAATCAGGACTTCATAGTACAACAAAGAGATTAGGACTTGGGCCATTCATACTACATGACTGCAGAACTCCTTGCATTATGGGATGTATACTGTTTACCGAAAAATAAGCAATTCTGAGTGGCAAAACAAAACAAGCTGTCCATTTCAACAGGTCTGAATTTCCAATAGCGGATTTACCAAAAACACACTAACAAAATCAAAACTGAAAAACTTGAGACAAATTTATGCAAAAAACGTTTTTCAATGTAGACCCAAGTCCCTAGAATTCCATGGTTTTAAAACCCCGATTCAATATGTCGGAGTTAAACAATAAAGGAGACTGGCAGATTCACTAGGGAATATATACAGCATCACAACAATTACAGTGCTCTCGAGTTCCATTAAAAGATCTATCTGCCACTGACATTGACATCCCCCAAGCCTGTTCAGCAGGACACTGGGATGTGGAGGGTCAGAAATGTGGAAGGTGTCTTTGGGCTGAAAAACTCATCTGTGGTCTCCTCAAGGTTGTACAGGAGAAATGCTTAAATGAAGCAACTCATTACGAGTCACTAACATACTGAATCATGGGGCTGTTTCCTAGGTAACTGCATCAGGTTTAGGGCTGCAAAATTCTGGGAATTTTCCAGTTAATTCCCATATATTCCTGTTAATTCCCATGGAATGTCTGCAACTTGGAATATTTCCAAAATTCCCTATCTTAACTTCCCATGGAGTGGGAAGGAATTTACTGGAGGTTATTTACTCACACGTGTTCACACCATTTCAAGTTTCAAAATAATAATAAAAAAAGAAGTTATAAGTGGGGTCTAATGCATCTAGGCAACAAATATATACAGACATAAATACAGCTGTAAAAATCAAACACACTTGTGGTATGCGTTTTTTTTAAAGCGTTTGATATTAATTTTAATATTACGTTTAACTTCCAACTAGAATGGGTCAAAAAGTATTACTACAAATGCAGGAAAACACAAATTTTGCAAATATATTGTCAGGCAACTACACTAACCAGACTATTTTCCATACCAGAAAACATTCATAATTCTCCAAATTTAGATAATTAAAACCGCCACCATGCAGCAAAACAGATTGAGCGATTTACTCAAATCCTGGTCACAGTCATTGCACAAGCCGATAGGAAGCAGCCCCTGGTCACAAATATCGATCTGCTAGGCATGGACGAGGTCCCAGGTCGAGAGATCAGGTAGGAGATGCAGACTTCACAAAGCGCCGGCCGGCAAGGTGACGCAGGACAGCTGAACTGTAACTGTAACCAAGACGTTTCCGATGTTTTAAAGGGCATGGCGGCTATACACGGTTTTCTCTGAAGACATAACCCGAGAAGGTACAGGTGTTTAAAAATGAATCCGGTCTGGAAGCGCTGTGAGCAGGTTGAGGTGTGTCTGTAGGGGGGGGGGGGTCTTGTGAGGTCTGATTGGGTTATTTTTAATTCTCATTTTATTGTGTGCGCGACTGGGGGCCGGCGTGGCGTTAGTTCACCTTTATCCTTCTGCATCGGTATGAACTCGGGGGCTGTGTATGGGACTAGTGCGGGTAGCAACCGAACAACACCTATACACCGAAACCACAACCGAGCTGTTAAAATGTAAAGACGAAAAAAGCAATAGCGTTGCTTAAATTGTCCTTAAAGATGAATAAACAGACACAGCATCGCCCAGTGCTCTTGTTAACTGCGTGTAACAGCCGGCTTGCTCGCTTGGGTTTCACACCCTGCCTGAAAACCTGCCCTAAATTCATTCAGTTATAATAACTATAAAGTCATTTTACATCTTAAACCCAGACAGCTACTTGTTAGGCAACTTTGTTGCCCCCCCAAACCAAACAAGGACAACAAAGTGTTTAAATAGCAAACGATGCTAATTAACTGGTTACTTTGCATTGCAATGAAATGCAGAGTTTTTTACCCCGATATTTAGGACAGAGACGTGAGGGTTAGAAAGACAAAAAAATTATAATAAAACGACCAACTGGCTCACACTCCTAGCTCCTTATGCAGAGCAGCACCCGGGCTGGGATGTCGCCCCTAGGGCGCCTCACCTCAGTGCGTGGATATCTCGGGCTTTTCTGCCGGTCCATAGCCACCACAGCGGTGAGGACTAAATCCAAGCATACTACCCAACCAGATTTATAGCATTAAGCGCCGTAATCCCGGCTCGAAGCGTGCCGCTGCCCTACATTTACCCAGGCTAGATAGTAGCTAGCCGGCTAACCAGCTAACCCAGTGCTGTGACACTGACAGGAGAGCGCGGAAGGAAAACAAACTGACGCGTCCCCAAAGCAGCGCCCCCGCAACAGCCTTACCTCTGCGAGCATTATTAAAAACGTAGAGGCAGAGGCTACGTCCGCTAGCCCCGAGACATTGTACGGCACGGGGAGATGCTATTTTGTCGCCTAAACACTGGCGTATCTCCAGTCCCCGTATTGTGTCCGGAAAGTCGCCATGTTGAGAGCTTCACGCGCCAGCGCTCGTCTCTCACTGGTCGAAGCGACCGTCTGGCGTCATCTCACCGGTAATGACGACGCTTAAAAAAGAAAACCAACGACACGCCAGCGCAGGCGATTCCTACTGGCCCAGGCAGTCCATGTGACTGATATACACCAATCAGAGTTAAATGCGTCCGTTCTCTGCTGATTAAAAACATCGACACCCCCCTGCCGGTCGATACATACCAGCAGGCGTCTTAAAGCAAGAGCGTTTAGATCTTAAAGCAGTGGATTATTTTGGGAGGCGACTTGTCAAAGCCACACTGATGGCCTCTTTGCTCATAATACGTACCAAGTACCTTTAGTGCTTTCATTTCTAATGTATTCCCAATCCTTGCTGAGTGTGTCATCGAGGCTGTAAATGTAACATTTTTATTTAAGTATACCAGAAACCGTTCCTTTTCCTGAAAAACGTGCACTAGGCCTTTCCACTTCGTATAAAAATATGTTTGTCGCTTCGGTCTTTCAGCGGAAACGTTTCAAATTCTAAAAAATTTTATCCTTAGGAATTCACAATTCTGGATGGCATTTACAACAGAGGAGTTACCCATGATTCAGACCGTTAATACCCATTACAGTAGCGTAAAAATGCTCTAGTACAGTATGATTTAATTTTAAACTAGGCGGGTAAAATGTGACAGTTTAATAATCTTAATTCTTAATACGGTCGATCCTGCCTCTATTTGTCCTTAACAGGCCTTCCCACTAGTGAAGCATTAAAATGCTTGACAAACCCTATCGCGTAACATGTGATCAGTCATTTGACCACATTGTGCTGGTCAGTTGCATTTCCTTTTCTAAAAAAAAAAACCGTACGTGTTTCACAATAAAGCCCTTAATTTTCGACTTCTTTGTAAATGATTCGTGCAATGATTAAAAGTAGCAGAAGTTGTTAATATATATGCTAGATGAGCTTGTCGCAACGTTGCTGTTACAGTAAATGTTAGCAGAACGTCTATACCTGCTTCCAGCAATAAAGCGCTCCACTAGTATCCCAAAGCAAAGAATTTTGCAGGTACATATAGTCCAGAGCTCTGTTCACTTCTTTGTGGTTTACCGTCACGAGGCTCCCCATCGTCTTAAAACACTGCTTCTTCTTTAAAAAGACACTTAACCCACTTCTCCTACATGTTTCATTTCAAGAAGTCGATCTGATAAGTGTACTGGAAGCAGTGGAAGGCATTGGCATGTTTCTTTAATGGCTAACAGCCTACACTCCGTAATAGATACCGGTTTTTTTCCAGGTTGCGCTTCCTTACAAGTATCCATTGCAAGGAGGGCTAATTGCTCATTTGCTAGCTTTATGATTTAGGCTGTTTGCATATTTGTTCATTGAAACGTCACAGATTATTCATTCACTTCAGAAAGGAACTTTTCCTGCATCTTTTAAAATTCTTACTTACCTTCAGCAGCATTTGACGTTTCTTCAACTTGTCTAAACGATTGTCAGTAAAGAGACGCATACGCGTATGGGAGCACAATATTAAAAATAGCCAAATAGCTATATTTTTACTGCTATTTGCTTCCGAAATACAGTATTTTATGCCATTAAACTTATAAGACACTCACACTTAAAATGTTCAGTTTACATTGTATGTTATGTTGTATCATGTTCAATCGAAGGATCGCAATTAAACGATATTAATCAGTTACCGAATTGAAATGTGCCACTATAATCCACATAAATAATCGGATTATCCTACGTTACTAGTAGTATTTATCTTTAACCAGTAGTAGGCGCATCGAATGCCCTGATACCCGAGCAGATAGTTTATTTCGCCCCAGCCAAACCATCCTAAACCAGAGAAAAGCTGAAGTTTTGAAATTACTAGGTACAATCTGTATTTAGATGTCGCTGATAGCGCACAAGGTACTGCCTGACATGTGAACGAGTGGCCACGTGATCGTTCACATAGATGGGCCTTGGATGAAGACGCTCTGTACGTTACTCTGATAGAAACAGTATGCTTTGCAGTCATTAAAGAGCAGCTGTGTCAGCGTTTTAAGTTGTTTTTAAAAAATGGCTATATCTAACATAAGAACAGGCCATTTGAATAGAATCAAATGTATTTTATCTGTAGAATATAAAGACAACCGTTCCCTTAAGCCAAAAGGATAAACATGAACTAATCGACTCGTCCACTTAGGATTTATGATTACATGATTGGCATTTCCTGTACATTTCTTTCCGAGCATAATCGATCATTCTGTAAATCACAAACTTACACTAAAGGAACCATTTGTTGAATACTGTAAATCAAAATCAAAGCCTTTGTCCATCATAGGATTAACATTTTTTAAAAGGTAAGCTATTACAAAGAATAGGTGGAATCACTCGTGACGTATATATTCGGCTGTATTTCCAGCTGTGGGCAGCGTTACAGGTTTTATTTAGGAGTACATGCGCGTTTACGTGAAGAGGCAGGCAACTTCGCTTCCCTCCATTGTGTAAACGATATTACTGGCCCTGCTGTCTACTTTGATGCTATTTTTAGCCCGCTGTACTCATGCCGCCACAGGCAGCGATCGCATCTATAGCAGGCGCTGCGGTTTGAAAACCATCTTCCCCAGTCGCTTTTCTTCGTGCGCTGCGTTGTGATTGCGGCGTAGAGATGCACATTGTCACACAACGGGAATAGCCGTCCTGGTCGTCTTTTGGACAGCCGTATATCCTCCCTGTGAACTCAAACTGCAGCAGAGCTAAAAGGTAAGACAGTGATGCGCGTTTCTCTCTCTGCGGATTTATGCCTTGCGGACTGGTCAAATTATCCAACTTTCAATTAAATGAGAGAACAGTGATAATGCAAATATTTTAATAGTTTTAAAAAAATACCCTTAGTAATTTACAGTCATCGTGAAAAAATGTGCCTATGGTTACTGTAGAGGTAAATATGACTTATAACATGCATGTAATTACAATTAATGAAATAAATATCGACATACATATTTATGTACAACAAGAGTAGACAGTAATCGTTAAACGTGTACGGTTTCCGTGACTAATCTGATACGTGAAGCAAAAAACTTTTTATTTTTAGCCGCATATAATGAATATTTATTCAATCCACCAGTACATTTTAGCCTTTTCAAATACTATGTAAAACACTTTGGCGGTCAGATGTCGTTGTTGCTGCTCTCCAACGAAAAAAAAAACAAATTAATAATGGTCAATCCAAACACTAAGCATTATTTTACGGGAGATCACTGTTTCATCTAAATAAACGTTGTATAATTATATGTTTTGAAATATTCTGGGCACACTGCGCCGCGAGAACGATGCAACGTCTGGACTAAAAATAGACCCGATTAGCATCCAGCAAATGGGACCTCGGTATAGACGTGCGCGTTTTATCAATTGAATTGGGGTAAAATGCAGTATACGGAGGAACAGCTGCTTGTTTAATCGCGCATAACAACTGTTTCAGTTAACTCCTTTATAAAAGTGAGTTAACTCGTTTTGGAGTTGTGTTTGTTTTGAGAGAAAGAAATTAGTTTAGAGAGGAGATGAAAATTATGGGCCCGCGCTTAGTGCATGTCTTCTGTACTTCTGTCTACATTATTATTATTATTATTATTATTATTATTATTATTATTATTATTATTATTGCAGGAAAGGTTGTTCGTCAAATGGGGGCAGTAGAATCACAAGCCATCTGGAGGAGTTAATGATGGTTGCCTTATAGCAGGGTGATGCTCTAGCGGTAATTTGCAGCTGTATAATTTACCAGCTGTTTCTGATAGAAGTCGGGTCGAATGTGTGTCACCAGATATGGGCCGTCTATCAGAGCCGGATTATTTGTGATCCAAAGGGTTTTCCAATTTGATCCTGGAGATTCCGGATTAAACCCTTGGGGTTCCGTCGTGATGTGGTTCACAGGCAACGTAGGGTAGATGGACGCAGGCATGTGGTCTTACGTTGTAACTTTCACGAGGACCGTAACGAGGGTCACATACGAGATAAACTAATGACAGATGAGTAGATAGGTTTTCCTTAATGGTTAGTTTGTACGGACGAAGTTATAGCTTGTCAGCAGTGGGATTTGCAGTAAAACGTCCCGCGAGGCTTTGGTTCGACAGTGTTGAAATGTAATCTTAACTTTGCCTTTGTGGGTGCTTCTCCTGTAAACAGTTAAGGAGCAACGATTGAAAATCACACAAAAGTGTGGATAAAATTCACGCGCTGATGTTTCTGTTTCTCTAGAATATCGCAGGCTCACAAAATAAAGGTAAATTAGATTTGTGTGTGTTTTTCCACGTACGGCTGTGGAATCTTTATGCATCAGACCCAGACCAGAAACGGACACCTGGTGGTTTACTATCTGCCAATGTTTGTACACATAGCGTCACTTAGTGCTTTAGGAAATAATATTAGCTGGTATCTGTTGCTCTAGAGTGGTGTGGTGTGTCCCCGGAGCTTGCAGCAAAGTGATCTGATAGGGTCTGCGTATTCAGCCCTGAGCGAAAGATCGGGTGTCTGCGTGTGTTCCGCCCTCTGCTGGTCACAGTGCGCAAGTGCGTGTCACCCCACCCCTTTTGGTGGCGGACGCTTCGGCCCGCAGGTGCATCATTTCAGGTGTAATATCCACGTGGGTGTGACTCCACCTGCCTGCTGCTCAGCGGTTTGAGCTGCCGGTGCTTCACAACTAACAGGTGGCTGTATCTCCCTACAGGAGCTTTCCTGCCTCTGCTAATATGAACTCTCCTGAATATTCAGGTAGGTGTTGTTCCAGGGCTTTTCATCTTTGGCATCTTTCGCTTTGAATTTTCTAATGCCTCTTAACTGACATGGTGACAAATTTAAGCTTCTGCAGAAGGTAGATGGCTATGATCTACATTCATATCCTATTAATATCTTGAGTTTATATAGCTTATAAACGTACAAGGTCTTGCAGTCTCAGTGCTCTTTGATAACCTCTGTGGCTCCATTGCCATGATTTATTTTTCGTCCTGAAATGTTTTTTTTTATATATACCACTGACTTTTAAATACTCAAGGCCTCCAAGATTAAAAAATAGAGCACAAATGACAGCGCATGCTGTTTCTTTATTAGTTGATTTAAGGGTAATTAGATTTGGTCTGAGTTGGACAGACGTTGTGTGTTTGTGTTACCGTCCTTTTTGTCTTATGCGGAGCTGGGAAGTCTGCTGGGATGTGAGAGGTCAGGGTTACCTGAGAGCAGCCGCCGCCGTGTGGCACATTAATGGATGTGGCCTTTTGTCAGTGTGAGCTGCACATTCCAGCATAACGTGTTCAGATTCATCTCCCTCTTCCCTTTGTTTGGACAATAGGGATGGAATTTGACCTGCAGTCAAAAACATCCCTGATTCGTGGTGAATGGTGTTCCCGTAGCCCCCCGGCCCCCAAAGCTGCAAAAAAGTTTTAGGAATCCCATTTTCTTTATAGCTGGTGATTAGGATTCTTCTGTGAACTGAGTCAGACGTTTCAGTCTGTTTTTTTCCTGTTTTCTTTTTGATTCCCAGGCGGAGCTTCTGTCGGACACTGTGGATGCTTATTTAACACTCTGTAAGAAAAGAAAAAAAAGCTCTCCTCCCTCAGAGTTTCCTCGTATCACCACGGGCACACGGGCACACGGGCACACTCCTCTGGGTAATTCCTGGGTGACATTTCATCATTCGATCAGTCCCTCGCTCGTCTGACATTTATACTTGACAGCATTATGTCGGGAGTGTATTTTTAGACCTCCTGTGATCTACTTTAGCGATAATTTCATAACTAAGACGCGTTCTTGGCCGAGCGTGGCTAACAGATGGGCTTCTCATGTCAGGTGCGGGGTGGGTGGGTTGCCGGAGTGGGGGCGGGAGTCTGACATGTGAAGTGTGTGGACAGATGGGTAAGGAGAGGCCTGCTCAGTGACGCTGTCATCTTTCTCCCGTCTGATGTGCTGATGTGTGTGGGGGGGGGGAGTGGAGGGAAGCTAGCCATCCATCCTTAAGTTTTTATCTGATGGCAACAAGTCCAGCTCATGCTGAAACAGGAAGGATTTATGATATATACAGTTAGGCCAAGCAGGGAGAGGTGGAGAGTCCAGGTCCAGAAAGTTAAACTCCAGACCAAGATTTTGCTCCAACCAAGCAGTTGAGGATAGACTTACAGTCACGGATTAATCAGCCGGTTGGTAATTGAAACAAAATCCTGGTATGGATTTTACTTTCTGGACCTGAACTTTCCAACTCTGCAAGTGGGTATAGAAAATGGATGGATGGTTGGATGGTGGTACTGCCCCTTGGATAACATGCAGGAATTTATGAGAAATAGGCCGGCCGATCTGTGGAGGCAGACAGTGAAAAATACATTTATATGCTAAGTTTATTTAAAGAGTTATGTGAAACTCAGCTGTTTCGAATCGAAAAATCATTAGTGCTTCTTTGAATAGTAATGTTAGGCTACCGTAGGCTACACATCAGCGATTATCACGTGGAAGCTGATCTCATAGAATGATCAATTGTACTGTTTTATTTCTGTGGTAAAACACACACACACACACACACACACACACACAATGTTAGATAGAAGATTTCTTATGGGGAGGGTGGGGGTGGGGCAATGTGTGGAGTCCATTTTCCAGTAGTTTCAGCGCAGAATGTGAATTTACGACTAGATGAGTGCAGCTTTATAATGCAGTTCTTAAGCTACTATGTGAATTTCTTGTTTTATGCCACTTTAAAAATATAAAATCTACTCAAAACCATGCTAAATAAACGAAAGTAAAACAATAAAGTAGGCCTGCATTCTACTGTCTGATTTTATTTCATCTACTGTTAGGACGGAGCATATGGCATATACAGACGCAGTAATATTGTGTAACATCTCTGCGCAGCAGGCAATGATAAAAGGTGAAGGTGTACTGGCCGGGCTCGTGCGGTGGGTCTCGATGTTGTATGACGCATCCTTTCGCTGTAAAATACATTCTTCTGTGGTGCTCCCTGTGTCCTGGTTTGCAAATTTGCGTTTTTAAAAATGTCTCTTTTTTCCGACTGCATGCGAATGCGCGGTAATGAGTTCGGGCGCCTGTATGCGGGCACATGGGCGGATGCTGCGCGGACGCGTTAGCGAGGCCGCCTGAGATCAGCAGGGCAGCGCATGATGAAACGCGCGGCGCCCAGCCGGCTCCCGTGCGTCACCTGTCGCGTGACGCGATCCTCTGTATTTCTTCCGAGTTGGGAGCCTGGGTCCTCATCTCCTTAACTGCTCTGTTTTTTATTGTTTCTAATTATGTAAGCAGTTGTGACAGTATTATTTGGCCTAATAAGGTGACGCACATTCAATCTGGAATTTGGCTTTTAAAAACAACTATTTGAGTTTTGCTTTTAGCTACATCTTTTACATATTTAATACCATATGCAATTCTAGACCCTGTTAGGGAGGCTTCAGCCGCTCTATTTTTTGTCCTTTTAGCGATTTGTCCCATATTTCATAGGGGCTGACACCCTAAAAATCAAATCCTAAAATCACCCCAGCTTAATAGAGTAATAAAATGTTTATCATTCATTTTTATAAGTATTTTCTTGTCCTTATTAAAAATAGTACTTTATGGAAATGTTCTTAAATTAAAATGTAGTGGTTTAGTATTTATAATGTATTAGACATGAAGACATGAAATTTCATTTTTTAAAATTGAACTAAACTAAACGTAATAAATTACATTTATTTAGTATTCTAGTGGTGCAGCTTCAAAAGTGGCTCCAGCTGTGTGTGTTCGTCTGTGTGTGTGTGTCTGTCTGTCTGTGTGCAGCTTTTCTGTGGGTTTCTTCCTTCCTCCCACATTCCAAAGACGCCCTGAATCGCTGACGGCAAACTGCCCTCGGAGTCTGTGTCTCACCGATTGTCTGCGGTCTGCTTTTCCGCACAGCCTGGGCCTCCTGGGAAACGCTCCGGATCCCTGGAAAACCGGACATGCAATGAACTGATCTGAAGATAAATGTACTGATGTTTGAAGGCACGCAGATTCAGTGGTTTTTTTTAGTGTTGCATGTCTTAACAGTAAAGGTTTTATATAATCTTATGCTGGTTCGCGGAGCAAAATCATTCCGAAAGTTTTACAAAGGGAAGGTTTTATAGGTAGATTCGGAACCAGAGCCCATAGGGAAAATCGCCTTGCGGTTTCCATCGACACGAACCGTCGGTTAAGCGTCAGGGGAAACCTCTTGCCGGGCTTCCAGCGTGGGGGTGTCCCCAGGAGGCAGAGAGTAAGATTAGCTTCCATATCCATCTTTTGGAGGCTGTAGATGTGCTGGGGTTACGCCGCGGTTTGGGTACGAACACCGCGGGGTCCCTCTCTGTTGCTCATGCTGTCGGAGTGCAGCTCTGAGCTGCCTCCCCCCCGGTCCCAGGGGGAGCTGTTTGACACCCGTATGATAAACAAGCGTTACAAAATCTGCCACTTTGTAGGTACGAATATGAACCGGGCGAGGCGATCGCTTCGATATTTTTCCTGACTTAACTGTCGACAGTTTGGCACTTTTTGCACGAAGATGCACAGGTGTGTTTTTATGGCGTAAATGTGTGCTCTGTTCGCGTCCCGGCATCAGCCGCTTCTGCGTTTCGCTTTCTTCTCGGTGGTCGTTTTTAGTGCACAGATATATCCGGGCCTTTTTTTAGAAAGGGGGAACCTCCGTTTTTTAAAGTCTTCGATTCGCATCTTCGTCAGCTGTCATTCCCACGCGCAGTTTAGTTTCATAACCCTCAAGAAAACAGAGAGGGGAAATTTTTGGAATAGCTGTGAGTTTGTAAAATGGGGTATTTTCCTACATGCTGTCTCTGCTGCTTCTATGAGATCTTTAGTTGTTCAGTGTGTTCACATGAGCTGGAAATGTGAACTTCAGCATGTGACCTCTAACCCTAATTAGCTAGCAGGGAGACATAGGGCGAATCTCAATACCAAGAACGCAAAGACCGTACTCGGTGATCTTGCTAACTTGCCTTCCAAGAACAAACCTGGGGTGCAGTGAATCATGGGATTGGTCCCATTCGACAAGGATGCAACCAATGTATCCTTGATATGTTGGGGCGGGACAAGAACAGTTTCCATTGACACGACAAGAACAGGGGATTCTTTACCGTCCTCTGTACTTCTGCTGTTGAGTGTCGGAACTGGTCTTCAGCAATGGAAGATACACGAGAGCACAGGTACGGTGAAGGTCACATACTGAGATTTATTCATGGTGGCTTCCTCTATTGTAGGTCTTACTTACACTTGGCCTGGTTGCCTTGTGAGCACGATGGGCACCCCCTTCCCCCACCTCCATCGGTCTGTGCTCACATTGCGCTTAACCATCAGGCCCCAGGAAGCTTTTGTCATCACCGTGCAACTTTTTTGTGCGGGAGAAAACATAGGAAGGAAAGCGCTATCGCACAGCACAATGGAATTTTTGATTAATGTCCTTATTTTGTGGCTTATTTGGGGTCCTTTTGGGGGTGATGACACCCATAGATTTATCCATTATGCAACGCAGCAGGTTTTCTTAATTTGTGCCGCACGTATAAGAAGGTAGTTCCACATTTTACCAAATATCTCAGAGTGTGTTGCATCCAGTTGTTCCTGCTTACTCTCGTCACTCCAAATTTTCAGCGAACACTACACTTCCGCTGTAGCCCAAAGTGATACTTTGCCGCCATATTTGTGAAAGGTTTTGCTACCTAAGCCATACTTGTCGTGTTGCAACACATTTTGCGGAAGAAAACGATACAATCTGCACAGCCATCCTGATTCATTCCTTCCGGGTCGGGTTCATGTATAGTGTACATGTGCACAAGCGTGTGTCATTGATGTCACGTTTGGGTTCCGTACCTGGGCATGGTTAGTGATCGCACTAGATGTGTACTGTGCCTGGGTCCCCTTGAGGACCAATCACAGTAATCAAACAAACTTTGGCCATCAAATGTGCTGGAGCACAGTATGGATCACTTAGTTTGAGTACATCCTTAATCAGATTGGTTCCACTCCACCTTCTAGTTGGGACCCAAACTGTAACTTCTTACATATATAATGCAAATGCTTGTCCAAACCAACATACAAGTGAGTATCAAAGCAGGGCCACCCAGTCCCTGGAGTAGCCGGGCGTAATGGCCATGCTCAAGGGCCCCACTGTGACATCACTCTGCCAGCAATGGGATTTGAACCAGCAACCTTCCGATCACGGGCCACCCACCATCTACCTTATCTGGTCCTTGAGGAAGGCTTTACTCTGATGGTAAATATGATTCTATCTGCTGCCGCAAGGCGCTTCAGAGACCCGGGCAAGTTGTCCCAGGAGGAAGGACCGCAAACCTCCCGCTGTCTGGCAGCGTTGCATGCGATGATGCAACACTGTCTCATAGCATACATAAACACCTCGGGTGCGCTAACTAATTAAACGGTTAATTGTCTTCGGATTACTCTGATCTTTAATCTGCTTTATAAATTTAATTGGAGTGCATTTGTTCTATTTTTTTAATAAGGAGCAGAATAATGTTTAATTTCTGTCATTATTAGTTCTACTGGTTGCCCTTCTGTTTAGTATAAGCAAATTTATACAGAATGTGTTTTTTTGTTAATCAGAATGCTACCAGGCGGAATACTCAGATGATACTTGTATAATCTCACAGTCTATGTGTTTGTCTTCACGCAGTATATAATTACATTTGTGATAATAGAGAGTGAATATGGATATGCACAGTGGCTCAGTGTACCACTTACCCATATTTGCGTGGGTTTCCTCCAGCAGTCCAAAAATGTGTGATGCGGCGAATTGGCGTCTCTAAATTGCTCATAGTGTGCGAGCCTTGAGATGAAGCGTTCCTGCATATCCTGACTTGCTCTCCTATGAGTTTGCGGTTGGTCATTTCAGCACAGCGTCAGCCGTTCTTCTGGCATTCCTGGGGTACTTTTCGGGGGTTAAGGGCCTTGCTCAAGGACCCAAGTGTGATGTGATCACTCTGCTTGCCATGGGATTCAAACTAATGACCTTCCAGACACAATTACAGATTATTCACCTGTATGACCACTCACCACCTCAATGTACACAATGATAAGGTATTTAGAAATGAATAGATAATCAGTATTAACTTTACTTATCTGGGCATCTTATTATATGAGTATTATGGTGAGCAAAGTACTTGATAATTTAACACACAGACTCTGTTTTAAGAGACTCCTGGAAACTGCCGCAGGGATATGAATGCAAGGTTGTTAAGCGTGTTTTTGTTGTTGTTGTTGTCATGGCGCCAGTGATGGTAACATGTTGTTCTCCCAGGAGCGAATGAGTGCGGCCATCACCTGAGCCAATCCCCTGCTTCTGCCGGTCTCCCGGGAGATGGGGGTGGGGTCAGTTGGCTTGCAGACCACACCTATGCCGCAGTCACGATGTACAGTCATTTAAGGTTAATTTGAACTCCGCTGTTGTAAAGAGGGCATCAGATCGATGGTGGACTTCCGTAGCTGGAATGTGTGTTGGCGGGCTACGCCCAGACTCCAAACAGGCGGCTTCTCTCCAGCAGCCGAGAATCCGGACATCTTTGATTGGTGGGTGGTGGAGGGGGAGAGCAGGCAGGTTGCCCAGAGGAGGCCAGACCACGGTGCCACCAGCCTGTTCTGGTACATGGGCTTAGTTTAGAGTCTGGAGGCAGAAACATCTCCTCTCTGCCCCTCAGCTGCCCCACGATGGGATGTTGAGTTATTCAGTGGAGCCCATGTGTTTCCCGCCAGTCCGGTGACAGCGAGACGGCCAGGCAGTCCGGAATGCTGTTTCGTTCAAGATGGATGATTATTCCGGAATGCCAGGAACCTTCTCAATGTGAAATGAATCATGCACATCCTCGGTCAATGTACCGCTGTGTGTCTCTACTGGCAGCTGTCAGACCCCGGCATCGCCCCCGGCATCGCCCCCCCACGCTGATCTGCGTCTTCTGCGGCTTGTCGGTGCTTGATTAAAATTTACATAAGATGTATGACATTGGTGCCACATTAGGACAGTGGTTGCTAGGGCAAGTGCATTAATGTAATATCAACCAATCACAGCTGCCTGTCTGTGTTGAAAGGACACTGAGTCTCCGCCCACACAGGTGCTGTGGTTTAACCCAGGTGCAGATCAGATGTTAAACTGAAAATCGATTGGTTCTCGATTCCTCTCATTTGCATATTTCACCCAAACAGCCTGCTCTGGTACTTGGGCGTTCTCTCGTCACATCTTGGAACGCTTCGGAGAACGCTCATCCTTTCTCCAGCCCTTATGTCTTTACGGCTGTGATTGATAGGTCAGGGATTTCCTGCCTGACCCCGTGGGTCTTTGACAATTTCGGCGTGACCAGTCAGGAATTTTATCTACCCGTTTTGATGTGAGTAGGCCAAGAAAAGCTCATATTTCTACACATGCCCAGATACATACTGCACATGGATGTCAGCAGTGTTCTTCACCTAAAATTTTCATGCACTTCTGTATATCGCTAGATAAGAATCAATTTTTCGAGCTCTGTTAGGTCACATCAGATATTTATAAGGCCAGCCCAAACTAAATGTTTGCAACAGCTAAGACATATTGTATAATTGCATAATTCTTATTATATTTGAGGTACAACGACTGCATTTGGTTGGGGACAGCGGGAGCCTAGCAATGGCTTAAAAATGGTTTACACCTGCTAGTGTGTTTGTTACTCTGCATTTGCAGGAATATACATGTAAAAGTGACACAGATGAAATTCGCCCAGAGCTGTGTGAACACGGGTGCGAGTCACAGGACAGCAAGTCTTTGGCGTATTTGCAAGCCCGTGTGAATAATGCATGAGACACTAATGGCCATGTGTGTGTGTGTATTTATAAGAGCATGACAGAGCGCGTGTGTGAGTGTTGCTAGCAGGAGATGCTCATTAAGGATTTATCAGCATGGGGAAAGAAGCACATAGAAGCAATTACAGGCATCCTGTGGCCGTGGCGTTCCTTAATCTGTTCCTGTACCTCTAACTGAAGTTAAATGAAGTTAAAGGGGGAGGGGGAATAGAGCACCCCCTTCAGGGCAGAAGTGGAAGTGCAAGAGGGTTTTTTTTGGGAGTTATTTACATTTACAGCATTTGGCAGACGCCCTTAGCCAGAGCGACTTACATAAGTGCTTAAGTTATGGGCAGGTCGGCCACCTCTGTCCTGAGTAGCATGACCTTTGACCCCTACACCCCGCCCCCTGGGAGGAATAGGACGCTGCAGGTTATGTGTGCAATTAAAATTAATACCCAGTTACTCCTGCACTGGGAAAACAAGGTGGTCAGTCTGAGACTGGTGTGTAGGGAGCATATGCACTAGGAATGTGGAATGTGTCAGGCAAAACTGACTGGGACCAGTTGCAATTGAGTGTGTCATTACACTGGGCAACGAATTTTTGATTTCTTTTTTGTCACGTGAATCAAAACAGATGAATATTACAGCATTTTGTTGTGTTGAATTTAAATATCCAATCAAAATTTCCCTATTCCAAAGGTAGAAATTTATAATTCTCTTTTGTACTTGGCCTCAGGAACATCCATCTTAAGGTTCCAGCATCTATGATCACCAAAAAATGTTCACAAATAGAAATAAGACGTATTTTTCCTAAATTAAACTTCAGTATATCCATGCATTCTTAAAGAATTATATCAGTATAGCCTAAAAATGACATCAGAGTGCATTTCTGAAGTTAGCATAAAAAAGTACATAAAAGATACCCAATGTTACTGCGCTCTTCTGTCCATGACAGACATTCAGGGCTCCAGCTCGCCCCCTGGAGGACATCATTAATCAGCTCACTGGGCAATAATGGTGGGGCCCTTTGATAGGCCACTGCAGTCTGGGGTCCGAGTCGATGGAGCAGAAGGGTGACACAGGCTGTCATGGACCCCTGCCTTCTGGGTGTGGCCCTGAAGAGGAAGAGCAGCCTGGTGCATGGGGACCCCCCAGGAAGAGCCGTCATGCGAGGATAAACAGCGGCACAAGGTCGACTCGGAGGGACAATGGCGCAGAAGGAAGCCTGAGCTTCCTAACACAAGGGGAATTCCCCTGGGGAGTTTTACTGGGGGTCAGAAGCCACCCCAACCCTCCCCCCAGACATGTTTCGAGAATAGGCCTGACCTAAACTATCAGGGTAATACGAGAAACATCAAGCAGAGTTTCCAAGGCCGATATAACTAATCACAATCATACACAGCAGTGACTGCGGTGGATTTGCGGAGTCCGACTTGGACACGTACGGGGTGCGAGTCACGAGTCCCAAAGGGGGAATTTTGGTCCTGGGGGGCTTGTTACACCTTCTTGTGGCCAGGAAGGAGCAGAAGCGAACCCCTGGCAAAAGGATCGACTGGTATGTTAGCGAGGTGCTACACCAAAAGTCTTTCGTTGGACTTGCTTTTTTGGGTAATCTGACCTGTGATATCTGTTCATCAAGAGTGAAGGGGATCATCTGGTTGGTGTATATGAATTTTTCATTGCATTCGGGTTAGGGTATCAGGGTATTTATACAGGATATAGGAAACATCCATACTTATGAAGAATATCACAATCCTATATAATATAACTTGATATTGATGCTTCTCTATACAGTATTTATTTTATGCACTTTTGTTTGAATTGCATATTTAAACATGCAGTCCGGACACGGTTTTTAAGCCATATTATTTCTTGCTGTGTAACACCCCCTGCTTATTTTGGATCTGGGTGCAGGTTGTTTGTCAGAAGCTGGAAATAACCTCTGGGAAAACAGGGACAATCGACAGAGCTTTAAAAAGCTTTTTCCAGCAGATCCGTCCCCCAGACGAAAATCGATGGTCCCCCGGGGTGGGGGGTACGCAGTGAGACGGGAGGCGCGGGAGTCTGGTGAATATTAGCCAGCTGGGAGATGGTGCAGGGTTATCTGCAGGGGTGGCAATGGCTCGGGTTCGAGAACACGGTTTTACAGTGTAACAGAATAAAAACAGAAAGGGATTTGCATTCTGCTGATGCTTCAGAGCTGAAGCAGAATAGAAGTAGCTAATGTTTGAAGGGGGGGGGGTGGCGTGTGGCTCAGCAGGGGCCTGTGATCGGAGGGTCACCGGTTCAAATCCCATAATCGACAGCTGGGCCTTTGAGCAAAGGCCCTTAACCCCCGAATGTGTGTTACTTTCGATAAAGGCATCTGCTAAAAACATGTATTATATATGATTACTATTGAGCATCAGTGAATTATGTAGGAATGCCTTTGAAACTACAGGTTATGGTTCCAATCAGCCCAGTTTTACCCAATAGGAAGCGATGGGAGGCGGGGTCAAGCTAGTGTTCGACAGCTCCCCACTATCCATTGGCTGGAAATCGTCTGAGGTCTCTGACGGCAAAAGCCATTGAAGAGTCCCTTTGGTGAAGCAGCAGCAGGCATGGGAGGGGTCTGCGAGTCCGTGCATTGATATTCCTCGGTGGTGGTAAATTACTTTCATTTTTGGCTAATGGGACGAAACGTCGCCGTTTTCTGTTCCTTTAAAGCGCTTTCTGCACTGCGTGGGAGCCAGAGCAGCATCCGGGCCACCCCCCCAAACCAGCCCCCCCCAAACCAGCCCCAGGACTCTGGTCTTTACTGGAGCTTTCCTGCAGGTGTACGCCATAATTAGATTTTGGCATTAAACTCATAATTCTTCGTCTCATAATACTGAATGTGATTGACTGTATGGTAAAGGATTTGAGTGTTTTTCTTCCCCTTCAGGGGTATATACCCATAATCCTTAGCGGCGCATATCTGGGCACGCTGAGGTAATGCATGGCTCACCCTGACTGCGTTAATGAGGGAACTCCACTGTCGCTATGCAACGGCGCCAAGACAACCGCAGTTCCATGTGACCTTGACCTCCCCCAACCTGCTAACAGAGAGGAGCTTTTTAAGGGTGAAGCCACAGCATTGGGTAAATTTTACCAAAATGAAGCTTAATTTCACCTGAGCTTTTATACATCCCCGTCTACCGTGTAGGGCTAAGAAAATGTAGGATGAAAAGAGGGTAAATTTATTGTAGCTGACAATGTCTTTGGCTTAGAAAATGTTTGTGTTTTAGGGATTCAGTGGTAATTTCTCGGGCAGACATGTGACACTCCCAGGGTCGATTGCGTCAACATTCTCCGCTTGTCCTCCCTGGGGGGGGGGTGGGGGGGCTTCCCCCAAGGTGCGATGATGAAAGACTGAGTCGAGCACAACATAGACACCCTGCTGTCAGCATCTCCAGGTAGCGCCACGGTTAAGCACAGACTCACATGAAGGTTGCTGGTTGAAGTCCCCGGAGTCTCCTGCTCCTGCACCTCTAGGCAGGATATTGCTACATGAATTACTCTAGTGAAATGTCTGTAAATGACGAAAGTCGTTGCCAAGCAACTAAATGTAAATATGCATCCGCATACCACCTATTTTTTCTTGTTATGTAAATATTTCTTACACTCCCAAATAGCAACAGAAGCCTGAGAAACTAAATACTACAGACTATAAACATAATGCCGTAATTAAAAATGTTTGTATATGGTAACATTAAAACTAGTCAGCACAATGGAAGCCTTGCTGGCTCCCTATTATATACCACTGTGATTATTTCGGAACACGCTCTGTAGATTAAAGGTTTCCTGTCCCTTTGCTGTCGGATTTCTATTTTGAAGGCTGACCCAGTTTCAGCTGAGCTCGCAAAACCAGAAAACAAACTTTCTGTCCCCCGCGCGTGGAGGCGGCGTCTGTCCCGGGGAACGGGAATCCCGCGCCTCTCCGTATGTGATCCAGCCTCTACCGTTCCGACTCTGACTCGTCTTCTGCCTGACTGAGTCATTCGCTCAAGGGGGGGGGGGGGCCTGGAGAAAAATGACACCCCAGGGAGAAGCCCAGTAATCCAGGTGCGAGCACTGTGTGAATGAGGGGCCTGCGGGCTCCTTTGCGTGACGACTGCTAAATGATCATTGTATGAGAGGAAAGCTCTCAGGATTTACTGATGTGATTACAGATGACATTTTCCAAAGGACCATCTTGCAATTATAGCCTCCAGTAAATGTACAAATTGGATGTGTCAGGGTTTATTTAGATTTAGGACATGATTTTATTTGTTAAAACAGTCTGATTTGTTTAGACGTATGTTTAGAGCTGAGTGATCTTACCATGTGCTTTTACAGAAATCTGCTCTGAAATCTTTGCATTTTACAAAGCGGCTGACTTATGAGAGAGGCTGGTTGGTGGGGTTGGGGTTTGGCCATTGAGAATCATAATCTGCCACGCGTGCTCCACGTTTGGAAAAAAAATCCAGAAGACGGAAAAAGACGGAGGTGACACAAACATGTTGGATTAGCCTGACAAAAATCCCCGAGGCGTCGAGGGACTTCTCGGTTTCTGAAGGCGATGGCTATATTTGCCAGCGTCTAAATTTGGATGATTTGAGGCTGGGTCACCTTTGGCCGTTGACTAGATGAAGGGGGCGGAGCTTTGGCTGACCGGACTGGCCCGTCGATGCTCTAAACGCTTTATGTACAGGGTTTGGCACTGATGCAAAAGGGCTAAACCAAATGCAGCCGTGTGCTTGGCTCCCAGCATTCTGCACACATGGGCTACCCCCGAGTCTGTCTGCAATCCCACAATCCCTTAGCTGGTTCTGGACATTGGGGCGCCTCAGAGACCGAAAGGAAGGAGGGGTAATCTCCAGCCTCCCTCGCTTGGGATGGACCCGCTTCGGCTGAACACGTAACTTTGTCCTTAAATGGTCCTAACTGAACATTGGCGTGCTTTTGGTTCAGTCTCAATGGGTTAGGCATCCGTGTCTGTGATCAGAAGGTCGCTGGTTTGAATCTTGTCCTTGGCAGAATAATTCATGTCTGTTCGTCCCTTGAGCAAGGCCCTACCCCCCCCCCCCCCGCCCCCCTCCAGGGGTGCCGTATAAATGGCTGATCCTGTGCTCGGACCCCAAGCTTCACTCTCACTTGTATATATCAACAGAGTGCATGATGGGATATGTGAAAACGAAATAATTCCAATGTACTTGGGCAAATAAAGCAACCTCGCATTTGAAACGCCGTCATAATTTTTCAAAGTGCCCCGTCTTGTACGGCCCGGCTGGCCGCCGCGTAAGCGAGCAGTGGGCCCTGGTTCACACCCCCGCCAATCTGCTCTCTTTTCACGTTTGCGAGTCACGCGGTGCCCACGGGGGAGTCGCCCGCCGGCATGCGGGCAGGGGGGGGCCATGGCTCAGGCTTGAGGTGCCCGATGGCCCTCTGGTGACTGACATTGCCCGTGGGAGGCGGCGGCGGCTGATTGGACCGCCGTTTTTTCACGCTTCCCACTGGACGTTCAGTAGCTGTAAAAATTCACGCTGTTTTCCCAAGCGATCAGAACAACAGTGTTTTTTAATTTTAACGAAACTCTTTATACTTCAGAAACCACGCAAACTATGTTACAAGTTTCATGATTTGTAATCTGCATGATCAAACGTCAAGATGTCCGACCTCCCAGCCATCTTACATAACTGTTTATCCAGTACGGGGGGGGGCAACATATGAAAACACTGAAATTTTACTATAAAATAAAATTTCTTTTCTTAATAGTCAGGTTTGCATGGTCATCTTTGTTTATATAACATTCTGATCCTTCGCTTATATAATATAGATGGCCAATTGATACGTAACCCTGGGTGATGCAGTACTGTGCCGTTGCGGTGGTAAGGGGAATGGCTTGAGATGTTTGGCCAGCCGAAACAATACGCCGTAACCGAGGCAGAGAGGCTCAGGAGCTAAAAATAGCCCAAGTGCTTTGCTGCCTGCGGCTGGGGGGGGGGGCACATGTCAAATTATGCGAAAAGATGGAATTTTTTAAAGGTACAGTGCAGCACTGTGAGTGTGTTATGTACAAAATCATCACACAAAACACAGATTTATTACCTGCATACAACAGACCTTTAACATGAGCTTTGAGTCGCTGGTCTTTGTAAGGCTTATATTACTGCAGCATTATGTCAGAATCCCAAGCACTGTAAATTCTTAGTAAATTCCTATTTTTTAAGTTCTTATTTTATGATTTTTCACTGTTTAGCCCCAGATTCTCCTCTGAAGTATCCGTCGCATGTGTGAATCATGAGTACCTTGGCGTTTGTTGTCTGTTGTACTTACTGTCTTGCTTTTATTTAATGTATAATCTGGAAAAAACACAAAAGTTAAAAGTGCAATGAGAGAAAACTTCATAGAATCTATGAACATATTTCTGGTACAAGACAAATATTCATTCCTTTCAGGCAGCAAGGAGAAGTTACAAAAAAGCTGAATATTTTGGAAGAGCGATTATGTGACATTACCAAAATAAAATTAAGTTATATAAACATGCTTGAGTGGCTCTGTTGACTCGCGGAAATTACCTTTTTTCTGTGTATTTTATTTTTTGATCCACTCGCTGGCGTCTGCAGGAATGCCGCCCGAGAATGAGCGTGGCGTGGGAGGGGAGACACAAAAGTTTGCACTGCGGGAGGGTGACGTGTGGCATCCCCGGGCCGGTGAGGCGGGGGCAGGGGGACTGTCAGTTAAAAATACAGCAAAGTTAAAGGGAAAAAGTCTGTCGAGAGAGGATGAAATCAGCCGCCTTACGTAAACAAGCTACTCAGCTTTTAAGGACGTAGGTTAGGTACCTGTGTGGAGTAAATGAAAGCACCTTCTCCTCATGGTTCCAGTGTCTTTAACAATGGCGGGGTGTTTACCTGCCCGTTGGGGTTAACGCTGTCGCGTTTTTTTGGAAGGTTAATATTGCAGTAAATTTAAGCAGTGAAAGAGTGAAAAAGCGAGTTCTTGCTTTAATTCTGTGAGCTTTTTTTTTTTTTATTTAAGCTTGTTTTGGAGATTGTGAGGGTGAAGAGGACGTGTTTGGGGACTGGGGGGGGTTTGAGAAGTGACAGCTGTGTTTTTGTGGTGGTATTTTTAGCCGCATCGACGTCGTCTCGGTCCCCCTGCTCGGCCTGACCTATTTTCGTCTCGAGCTGCCCGTCGTTCTATTCCCGTCACCTGCGTGCCACGCGGTACCCGATTCACATGCAAATGAGCGGGTGCCCTGTCGACAGTGGTGGCGAGACAGGGGGGGCGGGAGAGGGCTGGGGGGGGTGCATTCAAAATGACCGGACACCGAAAGAGGCAAGAGGGGAGGTGGCAGCTTGGGCTCGGGGGGTTAGGGTTAGAAGCAGGGAATATTTCTTCTTGCCAAGTGTTGTTCCGTAGGGAATCGGGGGGGGGGGGGGGGGCAAAAAAAAAC